>JASUAB010000001.1:26125000-26312500 GCA_037013595.1 Dicorynia guianensis | reverse complement strand
AGAGAAAGAGAGATAAAGACAAAGAGATAGGGAGAGTGGATGAGAGAGAAAGAGAGTGAGGGAGAGAGGAAGGGAGAGGGAGAAAGAGAAAGAGAGGGCAAGAATGATTAAGAGAAGTTTTACAATGAGAGTGAGCAAGAGAAGTTCTATAGAGAACCAAAGAGAGAGATAGAGAGAAGTTTCAGAAAGACTAAGAGAGAGAGGTAGAGAGAAGTTTCGAGAAAGCAAGAGAGAAATAGATAAGTTTTAGGGAGTGAGAGGGCAAAAAAGAAGTTTAAGAGAGAGTAGTTTTGGAGAGAGAGATAGAGAGAGAAAGAGAAAGGAGTTTCATAAAGTGCGAGGGACAGAAAGGCAAAAGGGGAGAGAGAGAGGGTTCAAGAGAGTGATAGAGAGAAGTTTTAGAGAGAGCAACACAGAGAGAGAGAGAGGGAGAGGCAGAGGGAGAGAGAGGGTGAGTGAGAAGTATTAGAAAAACCATGAGAGAGAGAGGTTTTAAAGAGAACTTGAGAGAGAGAGAGAGAGAGAGAGAGACAGAGAGAGAAGTTCTAGAGAGAGTTAGAGAGAGGGATAGAGAAGTTTTAAAGAGAGAGTGGTAGAAAAAGTGCTATAGAGAGGGAAAGAGAAAGTTTGTGTGTGTCTCTATGTTGAAGGGAGGGGAGAGAGAGAAAGAGAGAAAGGGAAGCCTTAGAGAGAAGTTGTAGAGAAAGAAAAAGAGAGATAGAGAGGGAAGTTTTAGAGAAAGTGAGAAAGAGAAAGAAGTTCTAAGAGAACGAGGGGAAGTTTCAAAGAGAGCAAGAGAGAAAGAGGAAGGAGAAGTTTTGCAAAGAGCCAGAAAGTAGATTTTAAGAAAGAGGGTGACTGAGAAAGAGAAGTTTTAGAGCAAGAGAGAGAACTTTTAAAAAAAGCAAGGGAGAGTGATTTCAAAGAAAGAGAGAGAGAAGTTTTAGAGAGAGAAAGATGTGAATGGAAGAGAATGGCAGAGTGAGAGAGAGTGAGAGAGCAAGTGAATGAGAGAGAGAGTAAGTGGGCAAGAAGTATTAGAAAAAGTGAAAGTGAGAGAGAGTGTGTATAGTAGACAAAGTGTTTTGAAGAGGGGGAGAGTGTGTATGAGAAAGAGAATGAGAGAAGTTTTAGAGAGAGCTAGAGATAGAGAGATAAAGAATCTTTTGGGAGACCAAAAGAAAGAGAAATGGAAGTTTAAGAGAAAAAAAGAGAATGAGTGAGAGAAGTTTTATGGAGAGAGTGAGTGAGAGAAGTTCTAGAGAGAGCAAGAGAGATAGAGAGAAGTTTCAAAGAGAGAGAGAGAAAAGTTTCAAAGAGACTAAGAGGAAGAGAGAGAGAGAGAGAGAAATTTTAGAGAGAGAAATTTTAGAGAGAGCAAGAGAGAAAGAGAGAAGCTTCAAGAAGTGAGAGAGTAAAAAAGAAGTTTGATAGAGAGACCAAGTAGTTTTAGGGAGAGAAAGAGAGAAAAAGATAGAGAGAGAAAAGTTTCATGGAGAGTGAGAGAGAGAGAGGGAGAAGGAGAGAGAGAGCAAGATAGAGAAAGAAGATTTAGAGAGAGCAAGACACAGAGAGAGAGGGAGAAGGAGAAAGAAGTATCAAAGAAAGAGCAAGAGAGAGAGAGAGAGAGACACACACACAAAGCATGAGTAAGAGAAAGGGAGGAAGAAATTTTAGAGAAACTCAAAGAGAGAGTGAGAAGTTTCAAAGAAAGGGAGGAGAGAGAGAAAGAGAGAGAGAGAGAGAGAGAGAAGTTTGAGAGAGAAAGAGAGAAGTTCCAAAAAGAGGTAGAGCAAGATAGTGATAGAGATAGAGAGAGATAGAAGTTCTTTGGAGAGAATGAGTGAGAGAAGTTCTTGAGAGGCATAGAGATAAAGAGAAAGAGAGAAAGGGATGATTTAGACAGAGAGAGAGAAGTTTAAAGAGATTGAGAAAGTGAGAGAGGGAAGTTTCAAAGAGAGAATGAGAGAGAGAAATTTTAGAGAGAGAAAGAAGCTTCAAAGAGATCAAGTGAGAAGTTTTAGAGAGAGTGAGAAAAAGCAAGAGATAGAGACAAAGAGAGAAGTTTTAGAGAGAGCAAAAATGGGACATAAAGAGAGAGTAGTAAGAGGAATTTTGGTTAGAGTGTGAAAGAGAAGGGGAAAGAGATAGAGAAGTTTAAGAGAGGGCAAGATAGAAAGAGAAGGATTAGAGAAAGGAAGAAGTTTTGGAGAGAGTGTGAGAGAGAAAAGGAGGAGAACAAGGTTTTGGAGAGAGCAAGAAAGAGAAGTTCCAAAGAGAGAGAGAAAGGGAATTTTGGACATAGAGAGTAGTTTTAGTGGGAGAAAGAGAGAGTGTGGAAGGTAGTGTGTTATGGGGTCAAAGAGAGAGACACTAAGAGAAAGAAAGAGACAAGACAAAGGAGAGAGAGAGAAGTTTCTAAGAGACTTAGAGAGAGAGAGAGAGAGAGAGAGAGAGAGAGAGAGAGAAAGAGAAACATAGCAAGAGAAGTTTCACAAAGAGTTTGAGAGGTAAGGGAGAGAAGTTTTAAAGAGAGTGAGCATGAGAGAGAGAAAGAGTAGTTTTAAGGAGATAGAGAGAGTGAGTGACAGAGAGTGAGGATGAGAGTATTGCAGGAGAGAGAGTGTGTGTCTAGTTGAGAGAGGACAAGAGATACAGAGCAAGACAATGAGAGGAAGTTTCAAAGAGAGCAACAGATAGAGACATGGAGAGTGTGAGAGATAGAGACAGAGATAAAGAAGTTTTAAATATAGAGATACAGAGAGAAGTTTCGAAGAGTGTGAGGGACAAAGACAGAGATAAAGAACTTTCAAACAGAGAGAAATAGACAAGAGAGAGGGAGTGAGAGCAAGAAGTTTCATAGAGAGAGAGAGAGATAAAAAGAAAGAAAGAAGCTTTTTGGAGAGCTAGAAAGAGAGAGAGAAGTTTTGGAGAGATCAAGGAAGAGGGAGAGAGATGTTTCAGAAAAAGAGGGAAGAAGTTTCATAGAGAGCAAGTGAGGGTGAGAGAGAGAAGTTTCAAAGAGAGTGACAAACAGAGAGGGAAAACAAAGTTTCAAGGAGAAGGAGAGAGAGAAAAGTTTCAGAGAGAGTGATAGAGAGGGAGAGAAACCCATGAAAAGAGAAGGAGAGAGAAAGAGAAGTTTTAGAAAGAAAGTAAGTAGTTTTAAAGTGCAAGAGTGTTACAAAGAGGGAGAGAGAAAGCGAGAGAAATGGAGAGTGTGTGCTAGGGAGAGAAACGACAAAGAGAATGTATGTGTGTTAGGGTGGGAGAGAGTGCGAGACAGAAATAAAGATAGAAACATGTTAGAAAGAGAGATGTAATGGGGAGGGAGAGAGAAAGACCAGTTTTAGATGAGGACAGAGAGATAGAATGACATATAGGGGAGAGAGAGGACAAGTTTTAGAGAAAAAAGTGAGAGTTTTATGGAGAGAGAGAGACCAAGCAGAGAAGTTTTAGAGAGAGAGAGTATGTTGGAGAAAGAGAGAGAAAGAAGAGAGAGAGAGGGGGGAGAGATAGAGAAAGAGAAGTTTCATAGGGAGCAAGAGGGTAAAGGAGTGAAGTTTTAGAGAGAGCAAGAAAGAGAGACAAAAAGGAAGAAAGAAAAGTTTTATTATAGGGAGGCATAGAGAGTGATAGACAAAGAGTGGTAGAGAGGGAGAGAAAGAAATAAGGGGAAGTTTTAGAGAGAGATAGAGAGAAGTTTCAAAGAGAATGTGAGGGAGAGAGGGAGAGAAGTTTCAAAGAGAGAGAGGGAAAGAGAAAATGTTAGGAAGAGAGAGAAGGAGAGATAAAGAGAGACAAAGAAAGGAGAGACAAAAGTTTTAGAGAGAGTGAGAGCCAAAAAGAAGTTTTACAGATGGAGAAGGAGAAGGAGAGATAGAGAGAGAGACCTAGGTTGGTAGAGAGAAGGGGAGAGAGACAGAGAAAGAAATAAGGGGAAGTTATAGTGAGGGATTGAGAGAGAAGTTTCAAAGAGAGTGGGAAAGGGAGAGAGAGAGATGTTTCAAAGAGTGAGAAAGAGAAAGAGAAAGTGTTGGGAAGAGAGAGAGGAAGAAGGAGAAGCTTTAGAGAGAGTGTAGGCTAAAGAGAAGTTTTACAAAGGAAAAGAGACAAGGAAAGTGAGAGAGAGAGATAGTGACAAGGACAGAGACAAAGACAGATAGATAGACATAGAGAGAGAGAGAAGTTTCATAGAGAATGAAGAGGAGAAAGGAGTAAAGTTTTAAAGAGTACAAGAGAGAGAGAAAGAGAAAGAGAAGTCTTAAGGAGAGCAAGAGAGAGGGAGAGAGAGAAGTTTTAGAGAGAAAGATAAAGAAAAGTTTCAGAAAGAGAGAGTTTTTAGAGAGTGCAAGAGACAGAAAGAGAGAGAAGTTTGAGAGAGAGAGAGAAAGAGAGTGTGGGAGACAAAGAGGGGGGAGAGAGAAAGAGAAGTTTTAGAAAGACAAAGAGTAGTTTTGAGTGTGAGAGTGTTACAAAGAGGGAGGAGTGAGAGAGAGAGAGAGAGAGAGAGAGAGGGAGTGACAGTGAGAGAAGTTTTTAAGGGTAAGAGCAAGGGAGAGATAAGGGAGAGATAGAATGTTGGTAGGACATAAAGAGAGAGAAAAGGAGAGTGTGTGTTAGGGAGAGAGGTAAATAAAGGCAGTTTTAGAGAGAGAGAGAGGGAAAGGCAAGTTTTAGAGAGAAAGAGAGAGAGAGATTTATAAAGAGAGAGAAAGTATGTTGAAGAAAGTAAGAGAGGGAAGTTTTAGTGAGAGTTTGTGTGTTGGAGAGAGAAAGAGAGAGAAGAGAAAGCGAGGGGAAGAGAGAGAAACAAAAAGCATTGGTAAGAGAGAGGGAGACAAATAGAGATATAGAGAAGGAGAGAGAAAAATTTTAAATAGAGTGAGAGATAGAGGGAAATTTCATAGAGGATGAGAGAGAGAGAAAGAGAGAGAGACAAAGATAGAGACATAGAGAGAGACAAAGAGACAAACAGAGAGAGAGAGAGATAAGTTTTGCAGAGAGCGTGAGAGGGTAAAGGAGTGAAGTTTTGGAGAGAGAGAGAGTGAGAGAAAAAGGGGGAGAGAAAGAAGGAGGGAGGTAGAGGTAGAGGTATAGAAAGTGTTGGGAGGGGAGGAGAGAGAGAGGGAGAGAGAAAGTGACATATAGAGAGAGAGGAGGCTGAGAGAGAGATTGAGAAAGTCTTGTGCAGAGATAGAGAGAGAAAGGGGGAGCGAGAACTTTTATAAAGATAGTCATAGATGTTGTCAAGAGAGATAAAGTGAAAGAGATATTTTAGAGAGAGAGAGAGAGAGAGAAAGGTGGCGGGAGAGAGAGAGAAAGTGAGTGAGTGAGAGAGATAAGAACAAGAAGAGAGAGAAACTTAAAGGATAGAGTGAGTAAAAGAGACACAAAGAGAGAGAAGTTTTATAGAAAGAGTGAGTGAGAGAAAAACTAAAGAGACACAAAGAGCGAGAGCAAGAGGTAAGAGGAAGTTTTAAAGAAAGACAAAGAGAGAAACTTCAAAGAATGAGAGAGAGATAGTGAAAAGTTTTAGAGAGAGCAAGTGAGACTAAGAGAGAGAGAGACAGATAGACAGAGAGAGTGAGAGAGGGAGGGAGAGAGAGAAGTTTTGCAAAGGACAGGAGAGAGAGGAGTTCGAAGGAGACTAAGAGACATAGAGACTGAGAAAGTGATAGAGAGCGACTAAAATAGAGAGAGGCTGAGATAGCGATAAAAGGTGACAGAGAGAGAGAGACTAAGAGAGATAGAGACTGAGTGAGAGAGTGAGAGAAGTTTTATAAGGAGAATGAGTGGGACCATGAGTAAGAGAAGTTCAATAGAGAAATAAAGAGACAAAGAAAGTGAGAAAGGGAAGTTTTAGAGAGAGACATAGAGATAGAGAGAGAAAGAGAGAGAGAAGTTTCAAAGAGACCAAGAAAGAGAGAGAGAGAGAGAGGGAAGTTTCTAAGAGATTGAGACAGAGAAGTTTCAGATTGATTGAGGGGGAGAAAGAAAGAATTGTTTTACTGTTAGTGAGAGAGAGAAGATTCTAAGAGAGCAAGAGATAGAGAGAGAGAGAAAAAGAAAGAAAGATAATTTTTAGAGCTAGAGAGAGAGAGAGAGAGAAAGAAGTTTTAATGAGAGAGGCAAGAGAGAAAAGTTTTAGGAAAAGCAAGAAAGAAAGACGAGAGAAGTTTAAGGAAGAGCAAGAAAGAATGATAAGTTTCAGAGAGACCAAGATAATGGGAGAGCAAAGTTTTAGAGCAAGAGAAAGAGAAGTTTTAAAGAGAGCTAGAGAGTGAAATTTTTGAGAATGTGAGGGAGAGAAAGGAAGTTTTGAAGAGGGAAAGAGAGAGAGTCAAAGAGAGCAAGAGAAGTTCAAGAGTGACACAAAGAGAGAGAGAGAAAGAGAGCAAGGAATGTTTTGGAGAGAAAGAGCAAAGTTTGAGAGAGAGCAAGAGAGAGAGAAGGAAGTCTCTAAGAGACTAAGAGAAAAAAGGGGACAGGGAGAGGGAGAGAGAGAAGTTTCATATAGATTGTGAGAGAGAGAGAGAGAGAGAGAGAGAGAGAGAGAGAGAGAGGGAGAAAAAGAAGTTTTACAAAGTGAAAGGGAGTGAGTGAGAGAAACTGGTAGACAGAGTGTTGCAAAGAGATGAGGAGAGATATAGACAAAGCTTTGGGAGGAAAGAGAAAGGTAGAGCTAGAGAGAGAAAAGATAGGGAGAGAGGGGGAGATAGAGACACATACACACAAAGACACAGAGACACAGACTAGTTTCATAAAGAGCTATAGAGACAGAGACAAGTTTGAGAGTAAGAGAAAGAGATAGTGAGAGAGAGATAGAGAGAGACAGAGAGTCAAAGAAGTTTTATGAAAGGGAAGTTTTAGATAGAGAGAGACTGAGAGTACGAAAGGGATGGAGAGAAGTTTTAGAGATAGAGAGAGAGAGAGAATAAGAGAGAAGTTTCAGAGAGAATGAGAGAGAGAAACACAGAGAGGGAAGTTTTAAAGATAGAGAGAGGGAGATACAGAGACAAAGAAGTTTCAAAGGGAGTGAGAGAGTGAGGTAGAGAAAGAGATAATTTTTGTGGCAAGAGTGAGTGAGAGAAATTCTAGAAAGACACAGAGAGGGAGAGAAAGAGAAAAAGAGATGTTTTATAGAGAGAGAATTTTCAAAGAGAATGAGTGAGATATAGAGAAGTTTCATAGAGTACTATAGAGAGACCGAGAGAGGATGTAGAGAAAGTGTTGGGAAGAGAGAGAAAGAGGGAAGTTTCAGAGAGACCAAGAGAAAGAGGCAAAGGGTTTTGCAGGATCGACTGGATTGGTATAATTTTGACGAAGAATATTAAACAAAATATCGTATGTGATTATTAAAGGTTCTCTAACGTAAGAAAGTCTATTAATAGGAAAATAATAAATAGGAATACAGATTAAATGGGGAAAATTTAAAGGAATACAAATTAAAAACATATATTTAAACTGAAAGAAGAAAATAAACAGAAGGGCTTTAAAAAGATTTTCTGATGCACAGGGTCCTCGAGAGGCAAGTGCAGAGCATACTTAAACAAAACTTTTATTTAAATAAGAAATGCTTACAGTAAGAGCTTTACAAAGGAGCAGGTTACAGTGCATTTAGCTGAACTTAAAATTCGCTCTTCCTAGAGTGTTTGATCACATCTCTATTTATAGAAGAGTCTGGACTTCAAACCTTTTTACAACAGAATTTAATACGGCGGACTTAAAAGAAAAATACAATAAAATTTAATTCGGACTTCAAACTTTGAGATCCGCAGTTGTGTCAGCAGCCAGCTGTTGTAATGATGTTCTGAACTTTAGACAGCTTGTCGTTTTGTGCCCAAAACTTTAATGATTATGTCGACTTTAATTATGGTGTCTGTTGAAATGGGATTCCATAGCAATCGTCTTCATTTTGTGGATGAGACGGATAGCTCGGAGATGACTCAGCTTCTTGCGAGGGTTCCTCTTCTGAATCAATCGATGATGCTAAGTCCATTAATTTCTTTTTATATTCTTTTAATTGTGCTGGACTTAGCTGCGACAAGTCTAGCAAAGAGATAGATCCTTTAGTAGGCTCTACCTTTACAGACAAAGTTGCGGCTTGCAAATTTCTCCATGAGGAGAATCTTTCTTCAATAAGTGTCTCATCAAATTTGATCCACCATTTAGTTTGAATAGTTCGAACCAAAGACTGGGGATACCCAACTGGTAGAACTTGATCTATATTATATCTGGTCTGCATGATCCAGCCAATTTTAGTAATAGAGCAGAACATAAGAAATCTTTCCTGCATGGAAATATTAGTGGCCAATTTTTTGAATTGCTCATACGTCCTTTTAGTAATAGGGGGAAACTGACCAAGCAATGGTCCGAAGTAAAAAAACCATTCTAGAAACCAATTGGGATAAGCAGATTGCTGGTTATTAAAGCTAAGAAACCAAGAGTGGGTTGGACAAAGTTCAAATAGAACATTATACCATGCTTTTTGGTAATCAAAGTAATCATAATGTGGGGGATCAAAAGGAAAAGAGAATTTCTTTCCAGTGAAAGGGTGTTGGTTCCATTGATTGGGAGTGATTACCTTTAGAATTTGTAACCGGGAATAGGTAACAATATTTTTATCTTTAGGGTCATAGTCATGGATAATCTGAGCCGAATCAGTATCCACAAGGATGGCTTGATAATAAAGTTTATTTTTCTTAAGATCAGTGGGGATCCACGTCCATCCCCTTGGAATGGTTTGGGCTACAATTTCTTGGGGTTGGAAAGTTAACTGGTCAGGTTCAAGAGTTATTATGGAAAGAGAAGTACTTTTATTTTTAAAGGTGCAAGGAGGTGATTCAGGGGTTCGAATTGGTGAAAAAGGTGGTCTTATTGGTAAGAAGCGACTTGCTTCAAAAAGAGAGGTCTGGGTGATTGCCGGAGAAGCCGGCCTGATATTAGCCTTAGAGGCATAAGAAGTACCTGCAGAAAAAAGATTAGATTTAACAGGGGCAGGTTTGCTTAAAGCAAACTGAGATCTTGTTAAAGGCCGTGAGGGCTGCTGCTGTTTATCACTCATATTTTTCCCTGCAAAAATTCGCGAGTCAGAAAGTCAGGAAGACTATTCTGCTCTCCCTTTATATGCTCAATTTTAAAATCAAAACAAGAAAGAAGAGATTGCCATCGGGCAAAGATCTGTTTGCTAACAAGATTTTTAACATCTTTTTGTAAAATATCTTTAGCAGCTTTACAATCAGTACGAAGTAAAAATTCTTTATTAATCAAATCATCTTGGAATTTGGTAATACATAAAACTATAGCCAAAATTTCTTTTTTAATAGTACTATAATTTTGCTGAGTAGGAGACCAGGCGCAGGAATGATAACGAACAACTTGTTCTTTCTTTTCAAGGGGAAAAATTTGTTTTAATATTCCTCCAAATCCTAATTCAGAGGCGTCACATTCAACAATTAAAGAGGCAGAAGGATGAGGCAATCCTAGGCAAGGAATCTGCTTTACTAAAGAGCGGATTTTAATTATGGCTTGGGTCATTTCATCTGACCAAGGAGGAGGATTCTTTTTCAGACGAGAGAAAAGTGGTTTACATAGGATGCGAATATTAGGTATAAAGTCTGCAACATAATTTAGACATCCTAAAAACCTTTGTAATTGTGTTTTATCTTTAATTTCATTTGGAAACTTATCAGCAAACTCTAGACTTCTAGAGATAGGAGTAGTCATTCCTAAATGAATATTATGTCCTAGAAATCTTATCTTAGTCTGAAAGATTTTAACTTTCTTTTCTGAGACGACTAAACCATTATATTTAATAGCCTGGATAAATGTTTTTAAATGCTTAAAATGTTGATCAATGGTTTTAGAATATATTAAAACATCATCGAGATAGACAATAATAAATTCAGAGTAAGGATACAGAATTTTATTCATAATATTTTGAAATTCTGAGGGAGCATTCTTAAGACCCATAGGCATTACATTCCATTCAAACTGACCAAAGGGAACTGTAAAAGCTGTTTTATATTTATCTTCTTCCTTTAGCTGGATTTGATAAAAGCCTGATTTCATATCAAATTTAGAAAAGATGTAGAACTTTTCTTTGAATTTGTCCAGCCTGTACAAGAAAAAGAACTTAAAGTATTAGAAACTCACTATTTTAATCTATTACAGCAAAAGCAAAATCAAATTAGTTTTCTTAAAACCGAAATTGATTATAAAACTGTTGAGAATTTATTTAAAAAGCCCCAAATCCAAGAAAAGATATCTCAATTAGAACAACAAATTAAAACAGAAATTTGTGCCAATATTCCTACTGCTTTTTGGAATCGAAAAACTCATCTAGTTTCTTTACCTTATGAAGATACCTTTGACGAAACTAAAATTCCTACCAAAGCTAGGCCTATTCAAATGAATAAAGAAATCTTAGAGTTTTGTAAAAAAGAAATTCAAGATTTTCTTGATAAAAGGTTAATTAGACCTAGTAAGTCTCCATGGAGTTGTGCAGCCTTCTATGTCCAGAATGCTTCTGAAATAGAACGAGGTGCACCTAGAATGGTAATCAATTATAAACCATTAAACTCTGCTTTAAAATGGATAAGATATCCGCTTCCTAATAAAAAAGATCTTTTAGGACGACTTTATTATCCCTGTCCTACTCTCCCTGATATTCAACATGTTCGTCAGTCGAGCTCTTAGAGGTGGTACTATCAGATTTATACAGGAGTAATTCCACTAATTGTTGTTTAACAGGGTCTTCTAAAGATAATTCATTCATCTTTTTCTTAACATAACAGTTTTTTGCTATATGTCCTTTGCGACCACATTTATAACAGGTTAAAGAGTCATTAAATTTTTTAAATGTCTTTTTCTTAGAAGGTTTTTCGAAATTCTCTTTTTTGCTAGAAACTTTATGTTTTCTGTGTTTCTTAAAAAACTTATGTTGTCTTTTAGATTTCTTAGAGGGTGCATCTAGTCTTTCTAGACCATACTGCTGACAAAAATATCCTAATTCTTTGCGTACGGATTTATCTTCTTTAAGAATTTGAGTGGTTAAAGAGAGTTGGTTACACTGTTCTAAACCTGTCTTAATTATATTAGAAATAATTTGACCATAGGTCATATAGTTAAGACTTAAGGTTTCATGTTCTATCCTATCGCAAACTTTTTGCGCAAAGGCTCTAGGTAGACCAGAAATGAACTTTTCTTTCCAATAAAGAGCGGAGGCATCAGTTCGGACTAATAGTTTAGCTAAAAAGTTATCTTTGTACCATCTAAAATCAGATAATTTAGGGCATCTTAAAGCATGTAAAATTTCACTTGATCGTTCTTCAAAAAGTTTAGGGTCTCCTATAAAGTTCTGAGAAATTGCTAGAATTAAAGACTCAACTTGAGTACCTATCTCTTGGCCTGTAGAGGGTTCTATTTTAATAGCATTTAGGATTGTAAAACGATCAGTTTCTAGGAGTATATTATCCCACCATCCTTTTAGAATACCGGTGAGTCCAGAAACTAATAATTGGGCAGCATGCCTAGATTGATTACCATGTTTAATATAAGCAGTAGAGGCCATGGTCATAGAATTTAATTTTCTAAATTTGATATGAAATGTAATGCCTATGGGTCTTAAGAATGCTCCCTCAGAATTTCAAAATATTATGAATAAAATTCTGTATCCTTACTCTGAATTTATTATTGTCTATCTCGATGATGTTTTAATATATTCTAAAACCATTGATCAACATTTTAAGCATTTAAAAACATTTATCCAGGCTATTAAATATAATGGTTTAGTCATCTCAGAAAAGAAAGTTAAAATCTTTCAGACTAAGATAAGATTTCTACGACATAATATTCATTTAGGAATGACTACTCCTATCTCTAGAAGTCTATAGTTTGCTGATAAGTTTCCAAATGAAATTAAAGATAAAACACAATTACAAAGGTTTTTAGGATGTCTAAATTATGTTGCAGACTTTATACCTAATATTCGCATCCTATGTAAACCACTTTTCTCTCGTCTGAAAAAGAATCCTCCTCCTTGGTCAGATGAAATGACCCAAGCCATAATTAAAATCCGCTCTTTAGTAAAGCAGATTCCTTGCCTAGGATTGCCTCATCCTTCTGCCTCTTTAATTGTTGAATGTGACGCCTCTGAATTAGGATTTGGAGGAATATTAAAACAAATTTTTCCCCTTGAAAAGAAAGAACAAGTTGTTCATTATCATTCCTGCGCCTGGTCTCCTACTCAGCAAAATTATAGTACTATTAAAAAAGAAATTTTGGCTATAGTTTTATGTATTACCAAATTCCAAGATGATTTGATTAATAAAGAATTTTTACTTCGTACTGATTGTAAAGCTGCTAAAGATATTTTACAAATAGATATTTTAGAAACCTTACCTTTAAGCTGGAAAACAACTAGAGGAAAAACTATAATAGGAAGTGTCCCTCCTTTAGAAGAAATAGCATTTTTAAATCAAGATAATATAGAAATTATTGCCTCACCTTTAAAGAAAGTTCTATCTACCGGAGAAGAACTTAGTGTCTCAGCCTCTAAAAGAGATATTAAAAACATACAAGAACAACTAAATTATACAAATAAAGTGGTTCATAATATTGCCTTATCACTAGATAATCCTTTGTCTAAGAACATCCCTTCTGCTAGTAGTACTAAATCAGAGTTAACAAAACCATTATTTAAACCTTTTAAATTTTCTAATGAAGAAATTTCTGAAATAAAATTAGGAAATTCGACTTCTAATATCCTAGCTGAAATTGATAAAAGGTTGAAAAACTTAAAGCTTGCTGAAGATAAAAAACAAAAGAATATTGTCATAAATACCTTACAAGAAGAAACCCCTAAAGTAGAAGATCAGTTACAACGAGTAAGGACAACTCGACCTTACCCAATTTCCCAAAATTATTATACCCGTCCTACTCTCCCTGATATTCAACATGAAGAATGGGATTTAGATAATCCTGCTGCTTTTGATGGTAATAGTATTATTGAATGGAATATAGATGGCTTACCTGAACATCTTATTTTACGAAAATTAAATTCTATGACCATGGCCTCTACTGCTTATATTAAACATGGTAATCAATCTAGGCATGCTGCCCAATTATTAGTCTCTGGATTCACCGGTATTCTAAAAGGATGGTGGGATAATATACTCCTAGAAACTGATCGTTTTACAATCCTAAATGCTATTAAAATAGAACCCTCTACAGGCCAAGAGATAGGTACTCAAGTTGAGTCTTTAATTCTAGCAATTTCTCAAAACTTTATAGGAGACCCTAAACTTTTTGAAGAACGATCAAGTGAAATTTTACATGCTTTAAGATGCCCTAAATTATCTGATTTTAGATGGTACAAAGATAACTTTTTAGCTAAACTATTAGTCCGAACTGATGCCTCCGCTCTTTATTGGAAAGAAAAGTTCATTTCTGGTCTACCTAGAGCCTTTGCGCAAAAAGTTCGCGATAGGATAGAACATGAAACCTTAAGTCTTAACTATATGACCTATGGTCAAATTATTTCTAATATAATTAAGACAGGTTTAGAACAGTGTAACCAACTCTCTTTAACCACTCAAATTCTTAAAGAAGATAAATCCGTACGCAAAGAATTAGGATATTTTTGTCAGCAGTATGGTCTAGAAAGACTAGATGCACCCTCTAAGAAATCTAAAAGACAACATAAGTTTTTTAAAAAACACAGAAAACATAAAGTTTCTAGCAAAAAAGAGAATTTCGAAAAACCTTCTAAGAAAAAGACATTTAAAAAATTTAATGACTCTTTAACCTGTTATAAATGTGGTCGCGAAGGACATATAGCAAAAAACTGTTATGTTAAGAAAAAGATTAATGAATTATCTTTAGAAGACCCTGTTAAATAACAATTAGTGGAATTACTCCTGTATAAATCTGATAGTACCACCTCTAAGAGCTCGACTGACGAAGAACTAATAGAAAATTTAGAAACCTCTAGCAGTTCCGAAGACGGAGAAACCCTATCTTGTAAAAATTGTACTAAAGAAAATCCTTGTGCAGATTGTAATATTAATTTATTTTATTGTAATACTTTAACAAGTGACAATAAATTCTTACTAGATCTTATTGAGAAGATAGAAGACCCTGAATTAAAATATCAGTATTTCCTTAAATTAAAAAAATTAATCAAAACTGATGAATATGACGATTATCTTACTCCTTCTTTTGAGCCTTATGATTTAACCAAAATCCTCACTATAAATCAGCCTTCAAAGGAGCCCCTTCTAGGTATTCCTGAGCTAAATCATGAAGTTAAAGTACTAAAAAATGAAGTAAAACTGCTACATGATAAATTATCTTTACTAGGAAATACTATGACCGAAGATACAAATACTACTCTTAATAATGAATTTTTAAACAACTTAACTTTTTTACAGCAACGATGGCGTTGTAAAGTAGACTTAAGGATTGGTAAGAGTTTTCATAAAAAATTTATAGCTTTAATAGACTCAGGAGCTGATTTAAACTGCATCCAAGAAGGATTAATACCTACCCAGTATTACCAACAAACCCTTCAAAACTTGTATTCTGCTAGTAGCCATAGCATGAATATTAAGTATAAATTAACAAACTCTTATATCTGTAACAATGGTATTTGTCTTCCTAATGACTTTTTACTCACCAAAAATATAAAAGAACAATTAATTTTAGGAACTCCCTTTCTAACTCAAATATACCCTATTCATTACGTAGGAGAAGAAGGCATAAAAACAAAAATAAAAGATGTAGAACTTTTCTTTGAATTTGTCCAGCCTGTACAAGAAAAAGAACTTAAAGTATTAGAAACTCACTATTTTAATCTATTACAGCAAAAGCAAAATCAAATTAGTTTTCTTAAAACCGAAATTGATTATAAAACTGTTGAGAATTTATTAAAAAAGCCCCAAATCCAAGAAAAGATATCTCAATTAGAACAACAAATTAAAACAGAAATTTGTGCCAATATTCCTACTGCTTTTTGGAATCGAAAAACTCATCTAGTTTCTTTACCTTATGAAGATACCTTTGACGAAACTAAAATTCCTACCAAAGCTAGGCCTATTCAAATGAATAAAGAAATCTTAGAGTTTTGTAAAAAAGAAATTCAAGATTTTCTTGATAAAAGGTTAATTAGACCTAGTAAGTCTCCATGGAGTTGTGCAGCCTTCTATGTCCAGAATGCTTCTGAAATAGAACGAGGTGCACCTAGAATGGTAATCAATTATAAACCATTAAACTCTGCTTTAAAATGGATAAGATATCCGCTTCCTAATAAAAAAGATCTTTTAGGACGACTTTATGATGCTCTCATCTTTTCTAAATTTGATATGAAATCAGGCTTTTATCAAATCCAGCTAAAGGAAGAAGATAAATATAAAACAGCTTTTACAGTTCCCTTTGGTCAGTTTGAATGGAATGTAATGCCTATGGGTCTTAAGAATGCTCCCTCAGAATTTCAAAATATTATGAATAAAATTCTGTATCCTTACTCTGAATTTATTATTGTCTATCTCGATGATGTTTTAATATATTCTAAAACCATTGATCAACATTTTAAGCATTTAAAAACATTTATCCAGGCTATTAAATATAATGGTTTAGTTGTCTCAGAAAAGAAAGTTAAAATCTTTTAGACTAAGATAAGATTTCTAGGACATAATATTCATTTAGGAATGACTACTCCTATCTCTAGAAGTCTAGAGTTTGCTGATAAGTTTCCAAATGAAATTAAAGATAAAACACAATTACAAAGGTTTTTAGGATGTCTAAATTATGTTGCAGACTTTATACCTAATATTCGCATCCTATGTAAACCACTTTTCTCTCATCTGAAAAAGAATCCTCCTCCTTGGTCAGATGAAATGACCCAAGCCATAATTAAAATCCGCTCTTCAGTAAAGTAGATTCCTTGCCTAGGATTGCCTCACCCTTCTGCCTCTTTAATTGTTGAATGTGACACCTCTGAATTAGGATTTGGAGGAATATTAAAACAAATTTTTCCCCTTGAAAAGAAAGAACAAGTTGTTCGTTATCATTCCTGCGCCTGGTCTCCTACTCAGCAAAATTATCCAGTCGATCCTGTTCACATATGGTGAGAGAGAGAGAGACAAAGAGTGACACACATAGAGAGATAGAGAAAGTGTTAGAAAGAGAGCGAGGGAAAGATAAGGTGAGACACATGCAAAGGAAGTATGAGAAGTTTAAAAAGAGCCAAAGACAAAGAGAAGTTTCACAAAAGACGAGAGAGAGATATAGAGATAGCGATAGAGATGGAGACCAAGAGAGGGAGACAAAGTGACAGTAGAGAGCAAGAGAGGGTAAAGGAGTGAAGTTTTAGCGAGAGTGAGAGAATGAGAGAAAAAGGGGGGGAGAGAGTAACAGAGTGGGCAAGAGAGAGAGAGAGAGAGAGAGAGAGAGAAAGAAAATCCTTTCTACAGGCGAAGAACTGAGTGTCTCTGCCTCTAAAAGAGATATTAAAAATATTCAAGAACAATTACATTGTACAAATAAAGTAGTTCATAACATTGCTTTATCTGTATCACCTACAGAAACCCCTTCGGTTAGTAATACTAAACCAGAATTAATAAAACCATTATTTAAACCTTTTAAATTTTCTAATGAAGAAATCTCTGACATAAAACTGGGAAATTCAACAACAAATCTTCTTGCCGAAATAGATAAAAAATTAAAAAATTTAAAACTTGCTGAGGATAAAAAACAAAAGAATATTGTCATTAATACCTTACAAGATTCAATCCCAAAGGACAAAGATCAAGTCCAACGAATTAGAACTACTAGACCATACCCAATTTCTCGGAATTATTATACTCGCCCGACACTCCCTGACATACAACATGAAGAATGGGATTTAGATAATTCTGCTGCTTTTGATGGTAATAGTATTATAGAATGGAATATAGATGGCCTTCCAGAACATCTTATTTTAAGAAAATTAAATTCTATGACCATGGCCTCCACTGCTTACATTAAACATGGAAATAATTCTAGGCATGCCGCCCAATTACTTGTCTCCAGCTTTACAGGAATTCTAAAAGGCTGGTGGGATAATATACTGTTAGACACCAATCGTTTTAATATTCTAAATGCTGTAAAATTAGAACCCTCTACAGGACAAGAGATAGGAACTCAAGTCGAGTCCTTAATTTTAGCTATCTCCCAAAACTTCATAGGAGATCCAAAACTTTTTGAAGAAAGATCAAGTGAAATCTTACATGCTTTAAGATGTCCCAAGCTCTCTGATTTTCGTTGGTATAAAGATAATTTTTTAGCTAAATTATTAGTTAGGCAAGATGCCTCAGCCCTTTATTGGAAAGAAAAGTTTATCTCTGGTTTACCTAGAGCCTTTGCTCAGAAGGTTAGAGATAGGATAGAACATGAAACTTTAAGTCTTAATTATATGACCTATGGATAAATTATTTCTAATATCATTAAAAAAGGTCTAGAACAGTGTAATCAACTTTCCTTAACCACCCAGATTCTTAAGGAAGATAAATCTGTTCGAAAAGAATTAGGATATTTCTGCCAACAGTACGGCTTAGAAAAGCTAGATGCACCCTCTAAGAAGTCTAAGAAACAATATAAGTTTTATAGGAAACATAAAAAGCATAAAATGTCAAATAAAAAAGAATTCTTAGAAAAATCCTCTAAGAAAAAGAAATTTAAAAACTTTAATGAATCTCTAACTTGTTATAAATGTGGTCGTAAAGGACATATAGCAAAAAATTGTTACGTTAAAAGAAAAATTAATGAATTATCACTTGAAGAACCTGTTAAACAACAATTAGCAAAATTACTTTTATATAAATCTGATAGTACCACTTCTGATAGCTCTGTTGAAGAAGAAGAATTAATAGAAAATTTAGAAACTTCTAGTAGCTTAGATAATGAAAACTTAAATTGTGAAAATTGTACTAAACAAAATCCTTGTGAAGATTGTAAAATTGAATTATTTTACTGTAATACTCTTACTAGCGATAATAAATTTTTAATTGACATTATTGAAAAAATAGAAGACCCTGATTTAAAATATCAATACTTTCTTAAATTAAAAAAGTTAATAAAAACAGAAGAAACTGAAGATATTAATACTTCTACCTTTGAGCCTTATGATTTAACAAAAATTCTCACTATTAATCAGCCTCAAAAGGAACCTCTCTTAGGAATTCCTGAATTAAATCATGAAATAAAAATTCTAAAAAATGAAATAAAGATTTTGCATGATAAAATATTATTATTAGAACAAGACAAAGATGTTAATATTCAATCTAATAGTAATAATGCTGAATTTCTACAAAAACTTACCTTTCTACAACAACGATGGCGTTGTAAAGTGTTAGAGATAAGGCTGCTTGTCTTGATGGGTGCAGGTGCAGTGCTCTATAAGGAGTCTCGTGTGGTTCTGATCTTGTATTATTAATCTTGTCTTCAGTTTATTACTTAGGGACATTAGTGTAATTCAGTAATTGAGTCTTAGTCTATAAATTGTAATCTCAGCTACATCATTTGTAGATTAATTCATTTGAATCAGATTTACATTTCAGAACTTTCACATCTAGGAGTTCTGAGCTTTCTTTCTTTCTTTCTTGCGCCTTCCTTCTAAGATTCTTGAGAACTTCAACATGGTATCAGAGCTTTGATCCAATGGGAGAGAATATGAATACGTTTTCTTTAGCATCTTTGAATGCTTCACTAGTTTCTTTTAGTCATTCTATTTCTGTGAAATTAGACAGCAATTCCTATCTACTCTGGAAACAACAAGTTCTTGCAGCCATCAGAGGGCAGGAACTAGAGAAATACATCAGTGGTGGTCAAGAAGTTCCATCAAGATTTGCAATAGATGAGCAAGGAAGAGTTCTTGGGATCTTGAGTCAGTAGTATGTTCTTTGGAAGAAGCAAGATCAGCTCTTGTTGTCTTGGCTGCTGTCAACAATGTCAGAAAACATTCTTACAAGAATGGTGCGATTTGAATACTCATACCAGGTCTGGGAAAAGGTGGAAACTTTCTTTGCTTCTCATACAAAGGCAAAGATTAAGCAATTCAAGGTGCAGCTACAGACTATGAAGAAGGGATCCATGACAGCCACTGATTATCTTTTAAAGATCAAGAATCTTGTTGATTCTTTGGCTTCAGTTGGACATGCAATTATAGAAAGTGACCATATAGAGGTAATTCTTGATGGTCTTTCCTCAGAATATGATGGTTTTGTTACATCCATTCTTTCTAGAACTGATCCGTATTCAGTAGAAGAGATTGAAGCATTATTGCTTGCACAAGAAAATAGAATTGGGAAGCATCATAAAGAAGTAGAAGCTATGACAGTGAATATTGCTACACATCCTCAGAATTACAATGTGAACCGAAGTGGTTATCAAAGTTTCCCTGGTCAGTATGCAAATAGAGGAAGGTTTGGAGGTAGAGGAAACTTTTTCAGAGGCAAAGGGAGTTACAACAATGGGTGGTTTGCTGGTAGGAATGGAAGGTTTTTTGATAAAAGCAACATTCAATGTCAATTATGTGGGAGATATGGACATCAGTCCTGGAGTTGTTATCACAGATTTGATGAAAGTTTTCAAGGACCAGCTCAAGTGCCTAGCCACTTCAGCAAGACAGCCAATGGCAGTGTCAGAAACACACCCTATGCAATGCTCACTTCTAACAGCAGCAGCAATGGCATTGATCAAGAATGGTATCCTGATTTTGGGGCCACTTATCATGTGACAGTGGATGCCTCTAACATTGTGCAGAAGACTCCATATAATGGAAAGGAGAAGGTGCATATTGGTAATGGCTCAGGTTTGTTCATTAAAAACATTGGTAATTCTCAGATTAAGTCTTGCTTTTCTAATCAAAATCTTTACCTAAACTCACTTCTTCATGTTCCAAATATTACCAAAAATTTTGTGAGTGTTCCTCAGTTTGCAAAAGACAATTATGTCTATTTTGAGTTCCATCCTGACTCTTGTTATGTTAAATCTCAGGATACTCATCAAATACTTTTGAAGGGGACTATTAGAAAAGGTTTGTATGTCTTTGATCAGTTTCATATTGAAAAGGAACCGTATGCCACTGTAAAAGTGTCAACTCAGTCACCAAATATTACTTCACCTACTGTACATAGTTCTCATACTTCTTCTTTGTTAAATTCTTGTTCTGAGTGAGACAAATGGCATGTTAGATTGGGCCATGCTTCTGTTCAAACTGTCAAGAGTGTACTCACTTCTTGTAATATTAGAATACCAAATAAAGAGCTTTCTTTTTGTTCATCTTGTTGCCTTAGTAAATTACATAAATTTCCTTTTGCCTCTTCTCAAACAGAATACTCAAAACCTCTTCAACTAATTCATTCTGACTTGTGGGGACCAGCACCTATGCTGTCAAAAGAGGGACATAGATATTACATACATTTTGTAGATACCTTCACCCGTTACACATGGATTTACTTCCTCAAAAGCAAGTCTGATGCATTACAGACCTTTATTCATTTCAAGAAACAAGTAGAACTTCAAACCAACCACAAAATCCTTGCCTTACAAACTGATTGGGGAGGAGAATTTAGAGCTTTCACTGAATATTTGAAAGACCAAGGGATAGTCCATCGTGTTTCATGTCCTTATACACATGAACAAAATGGGCTTGCAGAAAGGAAACATAGGCATATAACTGAGACTGGACTAGCCTTGCTTCACCAATCATCTTTACCTAGTTCATTTTGGACTGAAGCTTTTAGCACAGCTGTGTATCTCATTAATAGACTACCCACACCAGTTTTAAATGGTTCTACTCCTTTTCAAACCTTATACAAAATCAAACCTGATTATTGTTCTCTTAAAGTCTTTGGGTGTGCAGCCTATCCTAACCTAAGGCCCTACAATAATCCCAAGTTTCAGTTCAAATCCATTGAGTGCACCTTTCTTGGTTATAGTCTAGCACACAAAGGATACAAGTGTCTGCATCCTGATGGGAAAACAATTATATCTAAAGATGTCATATTTGATGAAAGTAGCTTTCCATTCAAGAACAGCAAGGGTTCCTCACAGCAGTCACCTTCCAGTAACAAATCACATTTTGTTTCTCCTCCACCTTCAGCCATACCTACTATTCTATCATTCTCTAATGCAAGACATACTCAGAATACCAATGCATTTGCTAAACAAACAAATAACTCATGTGCACTTGCTAATAATACCAATATTATGGATTCTTTGCAACATGTTTCAGGTCCCTCTGCAGAATTTGAAGTTCCTCAACGTCTGCCTGAAAATGTCCACCCAATGGTGACCCGTAGCAAAGCAAGGGCACTCAATTCAAACAATCACTCAATGGTGACTAGTAGCAAAGCAAGAGGAACTGTACCAACAGCACTTACTGTCTCTAGAGAGCCTCAAACTGTTGAAGAAGCTCTTAATATACCAGAATGGAAGTGTGCCATGGATCTTGAGTATGCAGTGCTCATGAGCAACAAGACATGGAGTTTAGAAGCTTTACCCAAAGATAGGAGGCCTATAGGGTGCAAATGGGTGTTTAAAGTTAAAGAAAATCCAGATGGCACTGTCAACAAATATAAAGTAAGATTAGTTGCAAAAGGGTATAATCAGGAGGCAGGAGTTGATTTTCATGAAGTTTTCAGTCCAGTAGTAAAACCAGTCACAATTCGGGTTCTTCTTACTTTGGCCTTATCAAAAGGGTGGAACATCCATCAAATAGATGTTAATAATGCCTTTTTAAATGGTGATTTGAATGAAGATGTATACATGCTGCAACCTCCTGGATATGAATTAGCTGACTCATCTCAAGTTTGCAAGCTTCATAAGGCTCTCTATGGCCTTAAGCAAGCTCCTCGTGCATGGTTTCAAAAATTGTCTGAAGCTTTACTTGATCTTGGTTTTACCAAGGCAAAATGTGATTCTTCCTTGTTTCTTCAGGTTACTTCTCATCATTCTCTCTATGTTTTAGTCTATGTGGATGATATTTTGATTACTGGATCCTCACCAACTTTGATTCAGCACTTGATTGATCAACTGAATGCAAAGTTCTCATTAAAGGATCTTGGGAAACTTAAATACTTCTTAGGTATTGAAGTTACTTACAGTTCTGCTGGTGCAATATACTTATCTCAGTCCAAATACATTAAGGATCTTCTTACTAGAGCTAGTATGCAAGGTGCAAAGTCTATGCCCTCTCCTATGGCCTCAACATCACATATATCAGCTAGTAGTGGTTCTCCTATTTCTGATCAAGCTGCATACAGATCTCTTGTGGGAGCATTATAATATATTACCATTACTAGACCAGAATTATCATATAGTGTGAACAAAGCTTGTCAGTTTATGCATTGCCCTACAGATGTACATTGGAAGTTGGTTAAACGAATACTGAGGTATCTAGTAGGCACCATATGTCATGCTCTAGTTCTCCAAAGATCATCTGCTCTTGAGCTCATTGCCTTTTGTGATGCTAATTGGGCATCAGACATTGATGATAGGCACAGCACCTCAGGTTTTTGTGTTTATCTTGGCCCTAATCTCGTTTCTTGGTCATCTAAAAAGCAAGCAACAGTGTCTAGATCAAGTACTGAAGCTGAATATAGGAGTCTTGCAAGTGCAGTGGCAGAATTGGCTTGGCTGCAGTCTTTACTCAAAGAACTCAGCATTCAACTACCAAAAGTTCCTAGAATATATTGTGACAATATGAGCACAGTCAGCTTGTTAGCAAATCCGATCCTTCATTCAAAGACTAAGCATATTGAACTAGATCTTTATTTTGTTCGTGAAAAGGTTAACAATAAAGAAATTGAAGTCTATCATATTTCGTCTCTTGATCAAATAGCAGATATCCTCACCAAGGCAGTCTCAACTTCAAGGTTTCTTCAACTTAGAGACAAGCTCAGTGTCATTCCTCTTCCAAGTCATGCCACTGATCTTGAAGGGGGATGTTAGAGATAAGGCTGCTTAGGCTGCTTGTCTTGATGGGTGTAGGTGCAGTGCTCTATAAGGAGTCTCGTGTGGTTCTGATCTTGTATTATTAATCTTGTCTTCAGTTTATTACTTAGGGACATTAGTGTAATTCAGTAATTGAGTTTTAGTATATAAATTGTAATCTCAGCTACATCATTTGTAGATTAATTCATTTGAATCAGATTTACATTTCAGAACTTTCACATCTAGGAGTTCTAAGCTTTCTTTCTTTCTTTCTTGCGCCTTCCTTCTAAGATTCTTGAGAACTTCAACATAAAGTAGATTTAAGAATTGGAAATAGTTTTCATAAATCATTTATAGCTTTAATAAACTCAGGAGCTGATCTAAATTGTATTCAGGAAGGATTAATACCTATCCAGTATTATCAACAAACTCTGCAAAACCTCTATTCTGCTAGTAGTCATAGTATGAACATTAAGTATAAATTAACAAATTCTTATATCTGTAATAATGGAATATGCCTCCCTAATGACTTCTTATTAACAAAAAACATAAAGGAACAAATAATCTTAGGAACTCCCTTTTTAACTCAAATATATCCTATTCATTATGTAGGAGAAGAAGTTATTAAAACTAAGGTAAAAGATATCGAACTTTTCTTTGAATTTGTACAACCTGCCCAAGAAAAAGAACTTAAAATTTTAGAAACCCATTATTTTAATTTACTTCAGCAAAAACAAAGTCAAGTTGGTTTTCTTAAGAAAGAAATTGATTTTAAAAATCTCGAAAACTTATTAAATAAACCCCAGACTCAAGAAAAGATATCTCAGTTAGAAAACCAAATTAAGTCAGAAATTTGTGCTAATATTCCTAATGCTTTTTGGAATAGAAAAACTCATATGGTCTCTTTACCTTATGAAGACACTTTGATGAATCTAAAATTCCAACTAAAGCAAGACCTATTCAGATGAATAAAGAGACGTTAGAATTTTGTAAAAAAGAAATTCAAGATTTTCTTGATAAAAAATTAATTAGACCAAGTAAATCTCCTTGGAGTTGTGCAGCTTTCTATGTTCAGAATGCTTCTGAAATAGAATGAGGTGCCCCTAGGATGGTGATAAATTATAAGCCTTTAAATTCTGCTTTAAAATGGATTAGATATCCTCTTCCTAATAAGAAAGATCTTTTAGGAAGATTATATGACGCCCTCATCTTTTCTAAATTTGATATGAAATCAGGTTTTTATCAAATCCAATTAAAAGAAGAAGATAACTATAAAACCGCATTTACAGTTCCTTTTGGACAGTATGAATGGAATGTGATGCCCATGGGCCTTAAGAATGCTCCTTCTGAATTTCAGAATATTATGAATAAAATTCTTTATCCTTATTCTGAATTTATAATTGTTTATTTAGATGATGTTTTAGTGTATTCTAAAAACATCGATCAGCACTTTAAGCATTTAAAAACATTCCTTCAAGCAATTAAATATAATGGCTTAGTTGTTTCAGAAAGAAAAGTTAAATTATTCCAAACTAAGATAAGATTTCTCAGTCATAATATTCATTTAGGAACTATTACTCCCATCTCTAGAAGTCTAGAATTTGCGGATAAATTCGCTGATGAAATAAAAGATAAAACTCAGTTACAAAGATTTTTAGGTTGCCTAAATTATGTCGCTGATTTTATACCTAATATTCGTCTGATATGTAAACCACTTTTTAGCCGATTAAAAAAGAATCCTCCCCCTTGGTCAGATGACATGACTCAGACCATTATTAAAGTTCGTTCTTTAGTAAAGCAGATTCCTTGCCTGGGTCTACCTCATCCTAATGCTTTTTTAATAATTGAATGTGATGCCTCTGAACTTGGATTTGGAGGAATCCTAAAACAGTCTTTTCCCCCAGACACCAAAGAACAAGTTGTTCATTTTCATTCCAATGCCTGGAATTCTACTCAGAAAAATTATAATACTATTAAAAAGGAAATTTTGGCTATTGTATTATGTATTTCAAAGTTTCATGATGATTTAATTAACAAAGAATTTTTACTTCGCACTGATTGTAAAGCCGCCAAAGATGTTTTACAAAAGGATGTTAAAAACCTTGTTAGCAAACAGATTTTTGCCCGATGGCAATCTCTTTTATCATGTTTTCATTTTAAAATAGAGCATATAAAAGGAGAGCAGAACGGTCTTCTTGACTTTCTGACTAGGGAATTCTTACAGGGAAAAATATGAGTGACAAACAACAGCCCTCACGGCCATTAACAAGAGCTCAGTTTGCTTTAAGCAAACCTAAATCTAATATATTTTCTGCAGGTACTTCTTATGCCTCTAAGGCTAATGTTAGGCCGGCTTCTCCGGCAATCATCCAAACCTCCCTTTCTGAAGCAAGCCGCTTCCTTCCATTAAGACCACCCTTTTCACCAATAAAGACCCTTGAATCTAATCCTTGCACCTTTAAAAGCAAAAGTATTTCTTTACCTATAATAACTCTTGAACCCAAGCATCTTAATTTTAAACCTTCTGAAATAGCTGCTCAATGTTTTCCTAAAGGATGGTCATGGATTCCCCGTGATCTTAAGAAAAATAAAACCTATTATCAAGCTATCCTAGTAGATACCAATTCGGCCCAAATCATACATGATTATGATCCTAAAAATAGTACTATCATCACATATTCTCATCTTCAGATTCTTAAAATAATCACTCCTTCCGAGTGGAACCAGCACCCTTTCACCGCTAAAAAGTTCTCTTTTTTCTTTTGATCCCCCTTATTATGATTATTTTGACTACCAACAAGCATGGTATAATGTTCTATTTGAACTTTGTCCCAATCACTCATGGTTTCTTAGCTTTAATAATCACCAGACTGCCTACCCTAACTGGTTCTTAGAATGGTTTCTTTATTTTGGTCCATTGCTTGGACAGTTTCCTCCCACCACCAAGAAAACTTATGAGCAATTTAAGAAGATGGCCACTAATATCTCTTTGCAAGAGCGTTTCCTCATGTTTTGCTCTATTACAAAAATTGGCTGGATCATGCAGACCAGATATAATATTGATCAAGTTCTACCTATAGGGTATCCACAATCCCTAGTTCGAACTGTTCAAACTAAATGGTGGATAAAATTTGATGAAACTCTCATTGAAGAAAGATTCTCTTCATGGAAGACTCTGCAAGCCGCAACTTTATCCATAAAAATGGAACCGACTAAAGCACCTATTTCCTTACCAGACTTGTCACAGCTAAGTCCTGCTCAATTAAAAGAATATAAAAAGAAATTAATGGATTTAGCTTCATCAATTGATTCTGAGGAGGAGCCCTCTCAAGAAGCTGAGTCAGATTCAAGCTATCCCTCTCATCTGCAGAATGAGGACAATTGCTTTGGAATAAACTTTCGACAGACACCATAATTAAAGTTATAATTAAAGTTGCAATTATTAAAGGCATCTTTTGACAAGCAGACAAGTTGTCCTTTTCAAGTCAAGCAGACAAGCCATCTTTTCAAGTCAGATAGACAAAGCTTTCAGACTTTAATCGGACTTTAGAAGTTTGAGTTCCAAATAAAACTCTATTGTAATATTTTATCAAGTCCAACATATTAAATCTCATTGTATAATGGTTTGAAGTCCAGACCTCCCTATAAATTTGTTGTAAGTCATTTGTTCTTGGTAGAGCGAATTAGAATCAGAAACTAAAGGTCACTGTAAACCTGCTCCTTTGTAAAGCTCTCACTCTATAAGCATTTTCTCTTATAAATAAAGTTTGTTTAAGTATGCTCTGCACTTGCCTTTCGAGAATCCTGTGCATCAGAAAATCTTTTTAAAGCCCTTTTGTTTATTTTCTTCTTTCAGTTAAAATTAAGTTGATGTTTTTAATTTGTATTCCTTTAAGTTTTCCATATTTAATTTGTATTCCTGTAATTCTTTTCCACTTAATAGAATTTCGTGGATAAGAAACCCTACTATTTTACATTATTATTCTCTTTATAATATTCTCCATTTAAATTATTCTCAACCCGTCGATCCTGTACACATTAAATTGTGAAAATTGTACTAAACAAAATCCTTGTAAAGATTGTAAAATTGAATTATTTTACTGTAATACTCTTACTAGCGATAATAAATTTTTAATTGACATTATTGAAAAAATAGAAGACCTTGATTTAAAATATCAATATTTTCTTAAATTAAAAAAGTTAATAAAAACAGAAGAAACTGAAGATATTAATACTTCTACCTTTGAGCCTTATGTGATGAGGAACCCCATGGATATTCAAGATCCAGAAACCCCAAACACACAAATTGATAGAGAACAAGAATAGATGGAGAACTCCCAACCTATTGAACCCCCAAATGACTGATGCAAATGGAAACGCAAATAATCAGTTGATTGAGGAATCAAGAACAGAAATTCACTAGGATGTAAATACCTTGATGAAGTTCAATTCTTGATGCAATAGAGATTCAGGCCAAGCCTTGAACAAGAGTATAAAACTCCAAAACAAATCTGTTTTTCATTCATTCTGCTCATTTTCATCCATACACTAGGGTATTTATACCCCCACAAGTTTAATAACCTAGACTATTAGGTTAAGCCCTAAACTTGGGCCTCCCAATAAGAAATACAAGCCCAAACGAAAATGCAAGTAGTAAACTGCCCAAAACTAATCTATTAACTTGGAATAATGAATTAAACATAGGTTGGCCCCATCTTGCAAATTCAGCTTAATTTGATTAGGTGAAGCTCCATTGGCCTTCATTGCATCTTGAGCTTCCATTCCTTCTAACATTCTGCCCATATAAGTTTGAAGTGATTCCTTGAACTTTTTGGCCCTTAATCTTGTGATTGGTCCTTGAGGCAATATTAGCTCATCTGCTGCTCCTCTCTTCTTGCCATCCATGCTTGTGCTCACATCATTATGATTTAACAAAAATTCTCACTATTAATCAGCCTCAAAAGGAACCTCTCTTAGGAATTCCTGAATTAAATCATGAAATAAAAATTCTAAAAAATGAAATAAAGATTTTGCATGATAAAATATTATTATTAGAACAAGACAAAGATGTTAATATTCAATCTAATAGTAATAATGCTGAATTTCTACAAAAAATTACCTTTCTACAACAACGATGGCATTGTAAAGTAGATTTAAGAATTGGAAATAGTTTTCATAAATCATTTATAGCTTTAATAGACTCAGGAGCTGATCTAAATTGTATTCAGGAAGGATTAATACCTACCCAGTATTATCAACAAACTCTGTAAAACCTCTATTCTACTAGTAGTCATAGTATGAACATAAGTATAAATTAACAAATTCTTATATCTATAATAATGGAATATGCCTCCCTAATGACTTCTTATTAACAAAAAACATAAAGGAACAAATAATCTTAGGAACTCCCTTTTTAACTCAAATATATCCTATTCATTATGTAGGAGAAGAAGGTATTAAAACTAAGGTAAAAGATATCAAACTTTTCTTTGAATTTGTACAACCTGCCCAAGAAAAAGAACTTAAAATTTTAGAAACCCATTATTTTAATTTACTTCAGCAAAAACAAAGTCAAGTTGGCTTTCTTAAGAAAGAAATTGATTTTAAAAATCTTGAAAACTTATTAAATAAACCCCAGACTCAAGAAAAGATATCTCAGTTAGAAAACCAAATTAAGTCAGAAATTTGTGCTAATATTCCTAATGCTTTTTGGAATAGAAAAATTCATATGGTCTCTTTACCTTATGAAGACACTTTTGATGAATCTAAAATTCCAACTAAAGCAAGACCTATTCAGATGAATAAAGAGACGTTAGAATTTTGTAAAAAAGAAATTCAAGATTTTCTTGATA
This sequence comes from Dicorynia guianensis, assembly GCA_037013595.1. NCBI lineage: Eukaryota > Viridiplantae > Streptophyta > Magnoliopsida > Fabales > Fabaceae > Dicorynia > Dicorynia guianensis. The sequence goes on along the minus strand of JASUAB010000001.1, from coordinate 26,283,671 downwards.
AAAAATTAATTACTCACACTCTTTTTTTGTCTAACACTTCTCTATCTCTCACTCTCCCTTATACTTCTCTCTCTCTTGAAAACTTCTCTCTCTCACCCTTCCCACTCTCTCAAAAATTTCCCTTCTCTCTCTTTCTCTCTCTCTCCAGAACTTCTCCTTATCTCTCTTTGTTGGTCTATCTAAAAATTATTTCTCTCTCTTTCTCTAAAACTTCTCTCCATGGCTTCCCTTTCTCTCTTTCTCTCTCCCTCCCTGTCTGCCAACACTCACACATTCTCTCTCTTGTTCATGCTTTTTCTTGGCCTCATTTTGTCTAAAACTTCTTTCTCTCTTGCTCTTTCTCTCACTTTCTTTGAAATTCTCTCTCTCATAGTCACCTGCCCTCCCTAAAACTTCTCTTTATCTATCTTCCTTGATCTCTTTAAAACTTTTCTCTCTCTCTCTCTCTTGCTCTATCTGAAACTTCTCTCTCTTGCTCTCTCTCTAAAACTTCTATTTCTCTCTTTCTATCCCTCTCTCTCTAGAACTTCTCGCAATGACTCTTTCACACTCTTTAATTGGAAAACTTCTCTCACTCACTTACTCTCTCTGTGTCCCTCTTATGTCTCATTCTTTCTCTCTTTCTTTGTCTCTCTCTTACCCTCTATGAAACTTCTCCTCTCTAAAACTTTCCTTTCTTTCTTTTTCACTCTCTCCCTGCCCTTGTCTCTGTTTGTTTCTCTCTATGTGTTGATTGCTCTCTCTAAAACATCCCTTTCTCTCTCTCAATCGTTTTGAAACTTCTTTCTTTCTTTATGTCTAGCTCTCTCTGAAACTTCTCTCTCTCTCCTTGTCTCTCACTCTCTTTGAAATTTCTCTCTCTGCCTCTCTAGAACAATTTGTCTACCACTCTCTCTTACTCTCACTTTCTCTGATACTTCTCACTCTATCTTTTGCTCTCTTTAAAACTTTTCTCTATCTCTCTTGCTGTCCATTAAACTTCGCTCCTCTATCTCTCTTTTTCTCCCTCTAAAACTTCTATCTTTCTCTCTCTTCCCCCTCTCCACAATACTTTATCTATCACTCTCTCTCACTCACTCTCTCTCTCTCTCTCGCTCTCTCTCTCTTGCCTGCTCTAAAATTTCCCTCTTCCTCTCTTTAAAACTTCTCTCTCTCTATATCTCTCTCTCCTTAACACTCTCTCTCTCTCACCAACTCTCTCTCACTCACTCTCTTTGTCTCCCTAAATCTTCTGTTGCTCTCTCTCTCTTGGGTTATTTGAAATTACTCTCTATCTCTCTTGCTCTCACCCTCTCTGAAACTTCTCTCTCATCTCTTTTTCTGAAGTTTCACTCTCTCACTGACTCTCTTTCTCTACTTATAACTTCACTTTCTTTCTTTCTCTCTCTTTGAATCTTCTCTCTGACCCTCTCTAAAATGTATATCTCTCTCTCTCTCACTGTCTCTGAATCTTCCATTTCTTTCTCTCTTTCATTCTCTATCTCTCTCTCTGAAACTTTTATCTCTCTCTATTTGTAGCACTCTCTAAAACTTCTTTCTCTACAACACACTCTTTCTAAAACTTCTCACTATCTCTCTATTTTTCTCAAACTCTCAAGAACTTCTCTCTCTCTTTATGGCATTCCATCTATCTTTCTCTCTCATTGGTTCTCTTTCTCTCTATCTCTCTCTCCCTCTCTTGCTCTATCTAAAACTTCTCTCTCTCTTTCACTCCCTCTCTTGGTCTATTTGAAACTTCTCTCTTTGTGTCTTTCTCTTTCTTTAACACAGAAACACTCTCTCTCCTACTCTAGCTTACTTACACTCTTTCTCTTTCTGAAACTACTTCCTCTCTAAAACTTTTGTGTCTATCTCTCTCTCTGCCTCTTGCTCCCTCTGAAACATGTTTCTCTCTCCCCTTCTCTCTCTCTGTGTCTCCCTTATTCTTTCTCTCCCTTTCTCTATGTCTCTTTAGAACTTCTCTCACCCACTTTCCACACAAAACTTTCCTCTCTGTCTTTCCCTTCTTCTCCCTCTCTCCCTCCCTGTGTCTTGCTTTCCTTGTAACTCCTCCCTCCCTCTAACACTTCCCTTTGTCTCCCTGTCCATCTCTCACAAACTTCTCCCATTTCTCTGTCTCTTTTAAACTCCTCTCTCCCCCCCCCTCCTCGGCTCTCAATCTCACTGTCTCCCCCTCTCTCCCTCCCTTTCTATGAAACTTCTCTCTCTCTCTCTCTCTGCCTCTTTCTCTCTTGCTTTCTTCCTTTTTCTCTTTAAAACTACTCTCTAATTACTTTCTCTTTCTCTCAAACTTCTTTTTTGCTCTCTGACTTCTTGAAACTTCTCTCTTTCTCTCTCACTCTCTCTAAAACTTTTCTCTATCCCTCTTTCTTAGTCCCTCTAAAACATCTGTCTTTCTCTCCCTAAAGGCTCACTTTCTCTCTTTCTCTCTCTCCCTTTCTTTGAAACTTCTCTTTATCTCTCTTTAGGTCTCTTTAGAACTTCTCTCACTCATTCTCACATACTTTCTCTCTAAAACTTTCCTTTCTGTCTCTTTTGGTCTCTTTGAAATGTCTCTCTCTCTCTCTCTCTCTCTCTCTCTCATACTCTTAAGCTTCTTTCTTTCACTCTTTCTCAGTCACTCTCCTCTCTCAAAAACTACTTTTCACTCTCTCTAAAACTGCTCTCACTCACTCTCTTGGAAACTTCTCCCCCCCCTCTCTCTCTCTCCCTTGCTTCCTCTAAAACTTGTCTCTCTCTCTTGCTCTCTCATAAACTTCTCCCTCTCTCTTTGTGCTAGCCTCTCTGAAACTTATTTCTCTCTCTCTAAAATTTCTCTCTGAGGGTTATATTTCTCTCTTTCTCCCTCTATGGAAGTGCTCACACACTCTCTCTTTCTTACTCTCTATGAAACTTCTTGCTCTCACTCTCTATCACTTGCTCACTCTATCCCTTACTCTCTCTGCTAACAATCTCTTTTTGTTTGTCTGTCTCTCTCTCTTGCACTCTTTGAAACTTCTCTCTCTATTTGTCTCTTACTTTTGCTGAAACTTTTTTCTTCCTCTCTCTCTTGCTCTCTCTAGAACTTCTCTCTTTCCCCCTCTCTGAAACTTCTCTCTCTCTCTTTTCTTTCTCTAATATATCTATCTCTCCCTCTCCCCCTCTTTCTCATTGTTGCTCTCTTTGAAACTTCTCTCCCTATCCCTGTTTGTGTTCCTCTCTCTCTTTGGTCTCTCCCCATCTTGCTCTCTCTCTCCCCCTTTGCTCACCCCTTCTCCCTCTCTCCCCTCTTGCCATCTCGCTCTCTCTCTCTCTCTCTCTCTCTCTCTCTCTCTCTCTCTATCTCTCTCTCTAAAACTACTCTCTTTCTTCAAACTTCCCTTTTGCTTTCTGACTCCTTGAAACCTTGCTTTCTCTCTCACTCTCTTTGAAACTTTTCTCTCTCTTTCTTCGTCTCTCTGAAACTTCTCTCTTTCTCTCTCTCAGAACCTCCTTTCCCTCTTTCTTTCTCTCTTTGAAACTTCTCTCCATTACTCTCTCTCTCTTGGTCTCTCCAAAACTTCTCTCACTTGCTCTCTCCATAAGACATCTCTCACTCATTCTCTCTCTCTCAAACTTCCCTTTCTCTCTCTTTTAGTCTCCTTGAAACTTCTTTCTCTGTCTGTCTCTAGCTCCCTCTTAAACTCTCTTGCTATCGCTGTCCCTCTCTTTGAAATCACTCTTCCTCTCTCTCTTGAAAACTTCTCTCTCGCTCTTTCTCAGTCACTCTTGCTCTCTCAAAAACTACTTTCTCACCCTCTCTTAAAATGCTCTCCCTCACTCTCTCTCACTGTCTATGAAACTTCTCCCTCTCTCTTGCTCTCTCTAGAACTTATCCCAGTCTCTCTCTATTGGTCTCTTTGAAACTTATTTCTTTCTCTCTCTTTTTGTCTCTCTAAAGCTTCCCTTTTTGATGTGAGCACAAGCATGGATAGCAAGATAAGAGGAGTAGTGAATAAGCTAACATTACCTCAAGGACCAATTATAAGATTGAGGGCCAAAAAGTTCAAGGAATCACTTCAAACTTATATGAGCAGAATGTTAGAAGGAAAGGAAGCTCAAGATACAATGAAGGCCAATGGAGCTTCACCTAATCAAATTGGGCTGAATTTGCAAGATGGGTCCAACCTATGTTTAATCATCATTCCAAGTTAATAGATTAGTTTTTGGACAGCTCACTACTTGCAATTTGCGTTTGGGCTTTTTTTATAATATAGGATAAACAGCAAATAACTCCAAAATATGAAAAAAAAAATATCAAAATGAAATCCCAAACAATCAAACGAGCCGCAATATGCACTTCTATACCCAGATCTGGTTCTGATATTATTAGGCAGAAAAAAAGAAAACAGCAAACTATAACCTAGGATAAATAAGAATTCACCCTAATCTGGCTTTGATACCAAATGATGTGGAACCCCAAGGATATTTAAAATTTAGAAATCCCAAACACAATTGATAGGGAACAAGAAAAGGTGGAGAACTCCCAACCTATTGAATCCTAAAATGACTAATGCAAATGGAAATGCAAATAATAAGTTGATTAAGAAATCAAGAACAGAAATTTTACTAGGATGTAAGTACCTTGATGAAGTTCAATTCTTGATGCAATAGAGATTCAAGCCAAGCCTTGAACAAAGAGTATAAAACTCCAAAACAATTTTTCCCCTCATCCCCATACATATACTAGGGTATTTATACCCCCACAAGTTCAAATAACCTAGACTATTAGGTTAGGCCTTAAACTTGGGCGTCCCAACCAAAAAAAAAAAAAAAAGTGCAAACACAAATTGCAACTAGTGAACTGCCCAAAAACTAATCTATTAACTTGGAATGATGAATTAAACATAGGTTAGACCCATCTTGCAAATTCAGCCCAATTTGATTAGGTGAAGCTTTATTGGCCTTCATTGTATCTTGAGCTTCCATTCCTTCTAACATTATGCCCTTATAAGTTTGAAGTGATTCCTTAAACTTTTTGGCCCTCGATCTTGTAATTGGTCCTTGAGGTAATGTTAGATCATCTGCTGCTCCTCTTCTCTTGCCATCCATGCTTGTGATGTAAGTGCCACTTTCAATGTTTCAGACCTATCGCTTTTTGAACTTGATTCAGATTCAAGTACGAATACTTTTGAGGAGGAAGGGAATGACATGAGCAAAAGCATGGATGGCAAGAGGAGAGAAGTAGTGAATGAGCTAACATTACCTCAAGGACCAATTACAAGATTGAGGGCCAAAAAGTTCAAGGAATCACTTCAAACTTATAATGGCAGAAAGAAGGAATGGAAGCTCAAGGTGCAATGAAGGCCAATGGAGCTTCAACTAATGAAATTGGGATGAATTTGCAAGATGGGTCCAACCTATGTTTAATTCATCATTCCAAGTTCATAGATTAGTTTTTGGGTAGTTCACTACTTGCAATTTGCGTTTAGGCTTTTTGTTTTTTTGTTGGGAGGCCCAAGTTTAAGGCCTCACCTAATAGTCTAGGTTATTTGAACTTGAGGGGGTATAAATATCCTAGTACATGTATGGGGATGAGGGGGAAAAATTGTTTTGGAGTTCTATACTCTTTGTTCAAGGCTTGGCCTGAATCTCTATTGCATCAAGAATTGAAGTTCATCAAGGTACTTACATCCTAGTGAAATTTCTATTCTTGATTTCTTAATCAACAAATTATTTGTGTTTCCATTTGCATTAATCATTTGGGGGTTCAATAGGTTGGGAAATCTCTGTCTTTTCTTGTTCCCTATCAATTGTGTGTTTGGAGTCTCTGGATTATAAATATCCTTGGGGCTCCAAGTCACTTTCTCTCTCTTCCTCTCTTGTCGACACTCACACTCTCTCTCGCTCTCAATGAAACTTCTTGCTTTCACTCACTTTGGCTTTCTTGCTCTATCCCTCTCTCTCTCTTTCTTTAATACACACACTCTCTCTCCCCTTGTCTCTTACACTCTTTTTCTCTCTAAAACTTTCCTCTTTCTCACTCTCTCTTATACTTCTCTCTCCCTCTTTGAAAACACTCTCTCTCTGAAACTTCTCTCACAACTCTCTTGCTCTCTGTAAAACTTCTCACTCTCTTGGAAAATTCCCTTTCTCTCTTTCTCTCTCTCTCTCTCTCTCTCTCGGTTTCTCTGTGAAGCTTCTCCCTGTCTCTCTCTGTTGGTCTCTCTAAAAATTATTTCTATCTCTTTTTCTAAAACTTCTTTCCACTACTTCCGTTTTTCTCTTTCTCTCTCCCTGCATGTCCTACCAACACTCATAACACTCTCTCTCGCTCTCACTCTCTCTTGGCCTTGTTTTGTCTAAAACTTCTTTCTCTCTTGCTCTTTCTCTTAGTTTCTTTGAAACTTCTCTCTCTCATAGTGTCCTACCCTCTCTAAAACTGCTCTTTATCTATCTTCCTCGATCTCTTTGAAACTTTTCTCTCTCAATCTCTTTCCCTCTCTCTCTTGCTCTTTCTGAAACTTCTCTCTATATCTTCCTCAATCTCTCTGAAACTTCTCTCCCTTGCCCTCTCTCTAAAACTTCCCTTTCTTTCATTCTCTCTCTCTCTCTCTCTCTTCTCTCTCTCTCTCAAACTTCTTGGAATGACTGTTTCACACTCTTTAATTGCAAAACATCTCTCACTCACTTACTCTCTCTGTGTCCCTCTCTTTGTCTCGTTTGTTCTCTTTTTCTCTATCTCTCTCTCTCTTACCCTCTGTGAAACTTCTCTACCTAAAACTTTCCTTTCTCTCTTTCTCTCTCTATGTCATTCAAGAATTTCTCTCTCTTCTTATCCTTCTCTCTATCTGTCTCTTTCACTGTGTTGCTTGTTCTATCTAGAATGTCCCCTTCTCTCTCTCAGTCATTCTAAAACTTCTTTCCTTCTTTGTGTCTAGCTCCTTTTGAAACTTCTCTTTCTTCTTGTCTCTCACTCTTTCTGAAATTTCTCTCCCTACTCTCCAGAACAATTTCCCCACCACTCTCTCTCTCTCACTCACTTTCTCTGATACTTCTTTTACTCTCTCTTGCTGTCTTTGAAACTTTTCTCTCTATCTCTCTCACTCTCCCTTAAACTTCCCTCCTTTTTCTGATGTGAGCACAAACATGGATGGCAAGAGGAGAGGAGCAGCAGATGAGCTAACATTACCTCAAGGACCAATTACAAGATTAAGGACCAAAAGGTTCAAGGAATCACTTCAAACTTAAATGGGCAGAATGTTTGAAGGAATGGAAGCTCAAGATGCAATGAAGGCCAATGGAGCTTCACCTAATCAAATTGGGCTGAATTTACAAAATGGGTCCAATCTATGTTTAATTCATTCCTCTGCCATGTTGCAGTGCCCACCTTATTTGCCACCGCTAGCCGCCTCTTTGCTCCATTCATCCACTGTTGCTTTGCTGTTTTCATGCTACTCTGCATGTTACTGTTCTCCTACTGTCTTTTGCCCATGGCAGCTGCTGAAGTTGCTAAACTTTTAATGAGGGGCAATGCATAGTTTGGATATGAAGGTGAAGTTGAAGCTCAGTTCATTCTTGAGGAAAGAGTGCTGACTTAGTTTGCTCTTAGAGGAAGGAGGAACCAACTTCTCAAGGGGAATAAGGCACCATCTTCAAAGGACAAGTTATTCCTAGGGGAGAGACTGGCTTGGAAGGGGAATTAACAAAAAAAGAAAGGGGAGTCAGTTCTCTGCAAGGAAGCCGACCCCTCCTTTGCAGACATTTTTTTATTTTAATAATTTTTATCATTATTATTATATTATATTATAAGTTAAAATTTTTATTTCTTTTATTTCTTTTTTAAAAATTTTTTAATTTTATTATTTTTTCTTCTTTCTCTCTTTTTTTTGGCTTTTACTTATATTCACTTTTATATTATCTTTTGTTGTTTATTTTGTTTAAAAATCCAACACAACTTAGTTTAGGGTTCCGAACAAAAATTGATGTCTACACAGGTGAAGCCTATATAAGTTGTAAAAATAAATGTCTTGGCCTTTATTTTTACAACTTTAAAAGAGAAATTACTTTTACAAAAAAGAGGGAGCATTTTTTAAAGGAAAGCTTTCATGCTCATTTTTATTTTCCCTTATTTTGCTTGTTTATTTATTTATTTATCAAATTTGAGTATGGAAAGTGTGATATCATGCATAAACAGAGAGATAAAATCACCGGGGTGCCAAAACATCACCAAACAAAGCATCCTAATATGCAGAGATTTCAATAAGATTGTGCATATCTAAGTTTCTCAACTCAGTGTGATCCTCCTAGTTTAGTGAGTCAACTCAGTGTGTTGACTCAAGGTAGTTACACGAATTCGGTCAATTGCAAACCATGCACAGTGACATGCACTGAAAAATAGTGATTTGCATACTGATTTGAGCTTCCATTTATGCCAAAACTCAGTAATATGCACACAACAAGCATGGCTGAAGATCATACAGCCAACATCCATACAACGCATGCCACAACTCAGCAAATTGCACACAGCAAAAGGGCTAAAGCAAGAAAAATGAGTTATATACGCAACTTATATCACACAAAAGCCAAGAGGATCCTACCTCAATCCCATTCATGAAAATATAGAACTGAAGCAAACCGAAATAGGGAGCAGAGCATACCTCCAGTCCTTGGTGCAACCTCTCCTCCTTGTCCTTCCGTGCAGTGGTTTTTTTTGAGTGTCTATCCCTCTCTGTTCTCTGGTTCGTTGTGCAATGGCTTCACAGTGTTCCTTTGAGTGCATTACCTGAGCTTCTTGAGGGTCCTAGGTGGGAGAAGGAATTCGGTTCCTGTTGTATGTGTGCACTCTGTTTTCTGTGCTCTTGGACAGGGGAATGACCTCTTCAAGTGCTCTCAGATGGAAGAAACTCTTTGATGCTTGGACACTCTAGGTCCTGATAGCTCTTTGATGTTGATGGAATTTTTGTAAGGAGTCTCTCAGCTGGAGGAGGAACTCTCTTTATATAGCCGGGCTTAGGACTAGCTTGCCATGCCAAAGGGTCACTGCCCCTCTTCCAAGTTGAAGCATGGCACCCACCATTTCTATGCAAGCTGCTACTTTGTTCTTTCCCATATGGTTGAAGACAGGTGGTGCAGCTTGTGCCTACCATCCATGCATGTTTGTTGTTGCCATAGCAGCTAGTAGAGGCTACTGGACTTTAATGAAGGCAGTGGAGCAGCTCTCCCTTGCTGCTTCATTCTGCAAGTGGCCACTATAGCCTGCAGGTTCAGTCTGGTTAATCCTCTTTCTATAGTGGTAGCTGCTACCATAGCAGCTAGTGGAAGCTGCTGAAGTTGCTGATCTTTAAAGAAGGGCGGTGGAGCAGCTGCAGTCCTGATTCCATCACTTTCTTCTACTGTAGTAGCTGTTGTAAACTGCCACTTTGCTCCACTCCTTTTTTTTTCTTACTGCACTTCATCCATCCAGCTATTGCTGTTGTCATCATGGGTTTGCTTTCTGGCTCTATGGCAGCTACTGAAGTGCAGGGTGTGCTCTTTAAAGGTGGTGGTAATTAGGTGCATTCCAACAGCTGGTGGGAGCTGTGTTGGTGATGGCGATGGAGAGAGCTAAAGCCCAACTATGGAACTACAACTTAGTTACATCCTAAGGAGAAGCCTAAGGGGAACCGGCCTTAAAGGAAAAAAAAGGGCTTCTTGCAAAAGGGAGGCCAGCTTGGAGGGGAATGAGCATAAAAGGGGGAGTCGGTTTTGCAAAAGAACCCAACTCCTTCTTTCCACACACATTTTATTATTATATTAGTTAAAATTTTTATTTATATTTTTTTCTTTTTTCTTTTCTTCTTTCTTTTTTTTCTTTTATTTTTAGTTTTTACTTATATTTACTTTTTTATTGTTTATTTTGTTTAAAAATCCAACACGACTTAGTTTAGGGTTCCGGACGAAATTTGGTGTCTACATCTATATGATGGAGAGAGAGAGAAGAGAAAGAGAGGGGAAGAGAGAGAAACAAAGTGTTGGAAAGAGAGAGAGGAAGAGATAGAGAGAGACACAAAGAGCAAGAGAGAAAAGTTTTAAATAGAGCAAGAGATAGAGAGAAGTTTCACAAACAATGAAAGAGAGACAAAGAGACAAACAGAGAGAGAAAGAGATAAGTTTTGTAGAGAGTGAGAGAGGGTGAAGGAGTGAAGTTTAGAGAGAACAAAAGAGTGAGAGAAAAAGGGGGAGAGAGAGGGAGGAAGGTAAAGAAAGAGGTATAGAAAGTGTTCGGAGGAAAGATAGGAAGAGAGAGAGAGAGAGACAAAGAGTGAAACATATAGAGAGAGAGGAGGCATAGAGAGAGATAGAGAAAGTGTTAGAAAGAGAGAGAGGGAAAGATAGAGTGAGACACATATAAAGTAAGTACGAGAAGTTTTAAAAAGAGACAAAGACAAAGAGAAGTTTCACAAAAGATGAGAGAGAGATACAAAGATAGAGATAGAGATGGAGACCAAGAGAGGGAGACAAAGTAACAGTAGAGAGCAAGAGAGGGTAAAGGAGTGAAGTTTTAGAGAGAGTGAGAGAATGAGAGAAAAAGGGGGGGAGAGAGTAACAAAGCGAGAGGAGGTAAAGAGAGATAGAGAAAGTGTTGGGAGGAGAAAGAGAGGGAGAGATAGATAAGGGGGTGAGAGAAGTTTTATTGAGAGAGTGATGCGGAACCCCATGGATATTCAAGATCCAGAAACCCCAAACACACAAATTGATAGAGAACAAGAACAAATGGAGAACTTCCAACCTATTGAACCCCCAAATGACTGATGCAAATGGAAACGCAAATAATCGGTTGATTGAGGAATCAAGAACAGAAATTCACTAGGATGTAAATACCTTGATGAAGTTCAATTCTTGATGCAATGGAGATTCAGGCCAAGCCTTGAACAAGAGTATAAAACTCCAAAACAAATCTGTTTTTCATTCATTCCGCTTATTTTCGTCCATACACTAGGGTATTTATACCCTCACAAGTTTAATAACCTAGACTATTAGGTTAAGCCTTAAACTTGGGCCTCCCAATAAGAAATACAAGCCCAAATGATGCGGAACCCCATGGATATTCAAGATCCAGAAACCCCAAACACACAAATTGATAGAGAACAAGAATAGATGGAGAACTCCCAACCTATTGAACCCCCAAATGATTGATACAAATGGAAACACAAATAATCGGTTGATTGAGGAATCAAGAACAGAAATTCACTAGGATGTAAATACCTTGATGAAGTTCAATTCTTGATGCAATAGAGATTCAGGCCAAGCCTTTGAACAAGAGTATAAAACTCCAAAACAAATCTGTTTTTCATTCGTTCTACTGATTTTCATCCATACACTAGGGTATTTATACCCCCACAAGTTTAATAACCTAGACTATTAGGTTAAGCCTTAAACTTGGGCCTCCCAATAAGAAATACAAGCCCAAATGAAAATGCAAGTAGTAAACTGCCCAAAACTAATCTATTAACTTGGAATAATGAAATAAACATAGGTTGGCCCCATCTTGGAAATTCAACTTAATTTGATTAGGTGAAGCTCCTTTGGCATTCATTGCATCTTGAGCTTCCATTCCTTCTAACATTCTGCCCATATAAGTTTGAAGTGATTCCTTGAACTTTTTGGCCCTTAATCTTGTAATTGGTCCTTGAGGCAATGTTAGCTCATCTGCTGCTCCTCTCTTCTTGCCATCCATGCTTGTGCTCACATCACCAAACGAAAAATGCAAGTAGTAAACTGCCCAAAACTAATCTATTAACTTGGAATAATGAATTAAACATAGGTTGGCCCCATCTTGCAAATTTAGCTTAATTTGATTAGGTGAAGCTCCATTGGCCTTCATTGCATCTTGAGCTTCCATTCCTTCTAACATTCTGCCCATACAAGTTTGAAGTGATTCCTTGAACTTTTTGGCCCTTAATCTTGTGATTGGTCCTTGAGGCAATATTAGCTCATCTGCTGCTCCTCTTTTCTTGCCATCCATGCTTGTGCTCACATCATTCCCTCCCTCCTTAAAAGGATTCGTCCTCGAATCTGAATCAAGTTCAAAAAGAGATAGGTCAGAAACATTGAAAGTGGCACTTACATTATACTCACCTGGCAAGTCTATCTTGTATGCATTATCATTAATGCGCTCCAAGACTTGGAATGGTCCATCACCCCTTGCATCAAGCTTTGACTTCCTTTGCTGTGGAAATCTCTCCTTTCGCATGTGTAACCAAACCCAATCTCCGGGTTCAAAGATAACCTGCTTTCTACCCTTATTGGCCCGTTGTGCATACATGTGGTTTTTCTTCTCAATCTGCTCACGTGCTTTCTCATGTATTGTTTTAACCATTTCAGCCTTTTTCTTTCCATCTGAGCTAGCAATTTCACTCAAAGGCAAAGGCATTAAATCTAACACAGTCAATGGATTAAAACCATACACAATCTCAAATGGTGAAAAACCTGTGGAAGAATGTATAGCACAATTATATGCAAACTCAATAAATGGCAAACAATCCTCCCAAGTTTTCAAATTCTTACCAACGATAGCACGCAACAAGGTTCCTAAAGTCCTATTTACTACTTCAGTTTGTCCATCAGTTTGTGGGTGACATGTAGTAGAAAACAAAAGTTTAGTGCCTAACCTTCCCCACAACACTCTCCAAAAGTGACTTAGGAACTTAACATCTCTATCTGAAACAATGGTTCTTGGCACACCATGAAGCCGAACCACTTCCCTAAAGAAAAGGTCAGCAATATTTGTTGCATCATCAGTCTTATGGCATGCAATGAAATGAGCCATCTTACTAAATCTATCCACAACAACAAATATGCTATCCTTACCCTTCCTAGTCCTAGGTAAACCCAAAACAAAGTCCATGGATATGTCTGTCCAAGGTTCATTAGGCACAGGCAAAGGTGTATACAAACCATGAGGCATCGACTTAGACTTAGCTTGTTTGCATGTAATACACTTGGAACAAACTTTTTCAACATCTTTTCTCATTTTTGGCCAATAAAAATGTTCACTAAGCATATCTAAAGTCTTTTGCACACCAAAATGCCCCATTAATCCTCCACTATGTGATTCCCTCACAAGCAACTCTCTAATAGAACATATAGGAATGCATAATTGTTTATTCCTAAAAAGAAATCCCTCATGCCTATAGAAGTTGTTATGTGCAGCATGTTCACAAGCTTGATACACATCACCAAAATCGGAGTCATTGGCATACAACTCTTTCAAATGTTCAAAACCAAGTAATTTGGAGCTAAGCATAGAAATCAAAGCATACCTCCATGATAGTGCATCAGCAACAACATTATCTTTCCCTTGCTTGTACTTGATCACATATGGGAATATTTCAAGATACTTTACCCACCTTGCATGCCTCTTGCTCAGCTTGCCTTTTCCCTTTAAGTACTTGAGTGATTGGTGATCACTATGTATGACAAACTCCTTAGGCAGCAAATAATGTTCCCACACTTCAAGAGCTCTCACCAAAGCATAGAACTCCTTATCATAAGTGGAGTAGTTCAAAATAGGTCCACTCAACTTTTCGCTGAAATATACTATGGGCCGGTTTTCCTGCGTCAAAACAGCTCCTATACCAACCCCAGAAGCATCACATTCAATTCCAAAAGTTTTAGAAAAATCAGGCAAGCATAAAACAGGTGCAGTACATAACTTTTCCTTTAAAGTGTTAAATGCTTCTTCTTGTTCTTTACCCCATTTGAACCCCATATTCTTTTTAACAACTTCATTTAGTGGTGCAGCAATAGTAGAGAAATCTTTAACAAATCGCCTATAAAAACTTGCCAAACCATGGAAACTTCTTACCTCACTAACAGACTTAGGTGTTGGCCAATCTTGAATAGCCTTCACTTTTTCAGAGTCAACCTCAACTCCCTTAGAACTCACAACAAAACCCAAGAAGACAACTTTATCCATGCAAAAAGAACACTTCTTAAGGTTTGCATACAAGTTATTCTTCCTAAGCACATCCAAAACAGCCCTAACTTGCAAGACATGATCATCTATGCATTTGCTGTAAATCAAAATGTCATCAAAATATACAACCATGAATTTGCCAAGAAACTCACGCAAGACATAATTCATTAAGCGCATGAAAGTACTAGGTGCATTAGTTAACCCAAATGGCATTACTAAACACTCATACAATCCATATTTAGTCTTAAATGCAGTTTTCCACTCATCTCCTTCTTTCATCCTAATTTGATGATAGCCACTTTTTAAATCAATTTTAGTGAATACACATGCACCATGCAATTCATCTAGCATATCATCTAACCTAGGGATAGGATGGCGATACTTTACAATGATTTTGTTGACTGCCCTACAATCCACGCACATTCTCCAAGTTCCATCTTTCTTGGGTACCAAAAGAACTGGTACAGCACAAGGACTCATGCTTTCTCTTATATACCCTTTTGCCAACAACTCATCTACTTGCCTTTGCAACTCCTTTGTCTCCTTCGGATTGTTTCGGTAAGCTGGTCGGTTGGGAATTTGTGCTCCAGGTACAAAATCAATCTGATGCTCAATTCCTCTTTTAGGTGGTAACCCGTGGGGTATCTCCTCAGGAAAGACATCACTGAATTCCTGCAATAAAGTCACAAACACACTAGGCAATTTGGGGTTAAGGTCAAATTCAGTAAACAAAGTTTCCTTAAACCGAATCAAAATCAAAGCTCTCTTGCCTAAGTATGCACTCTTTAAATCTCTCTCTTTTGCATAGAAACATGGTTGTTTCTTAACTTCTTCACTCCTTTCTTTTCCTTTCTATTCACTCTTTTTCTTTTTATCACTCACTAACTTATTCTCTTCTGCACATCTCACTTTCTTTTCCTCACTTGTGCAGTCACTCAACATTGGGCCTTTTTCTTTATTCTTTTCTCTCATGGCCTCTTTTCTCTCATTATTCTTTTTCACCTCACTACCTGAAATCCCACAAGCTGATTGTTGAAGCTTAACTTGATCAAGGTAAGCTTCTTTAGGTGATAAAGGTGCCAAAGTGATTTTCTTGCCATCATGCTAAAAGGAATATCTATTTCTATACCCATCATGCATCACATGCCTATCAAATTGCCAAGGCCTCCCCAACAATAAATGACCAGCATGCATGGGTACTACATCACACATAGCTTCATCACTATACTTTCCAATAGTAAAAGCTACCACAACTTGCCTAGTAACTTTCACTTCTCCACTATCATTCAACCATTGTAGCCTATAAGGAGTAGGGTGTTTAATACATTTCAGCCCCAATTTATCCACCAAAGTGGTGCTAGCCACATTAGCACAACTACCCCCATCAATAATCATGCTACAAACTTTACCACCAACTAAACATCTAGTGTGAAATATATTTTCTCTTTGTTCTAAGCTTTCTTCTTTAACATTCAGATTTAATGCACGCCTAGCAACAAGAGTTTCACCATGAGCAGCATATTCAACATCAGAACAATCCTCTAAAGATGGCATGCTACTCTCACTACCATTCCTATCACAAACATTATAATTTTCAGATTCAGACACAATCTCATCACCTCTAATGTACATGGTCTTTCTATTAGGACAATCAGATACATAATGACCATTACCTTGACACATAAAACACTTTATATCTCCATGTTTAGAGGTTTTTGAAAAGGAATCAGAAGTACCCTTTTGAGTTGAAGTACTCTTCTCCTTGTTTTTGTTTGCATCCAGCCCCTTCTCCTTGGAATCAGTGGCATCCTCCTTCTTCTCCTCATCATATTTGTTCCATTTTGAACCCCATTTGCTGCTGGAATTCGAAAATGACTTGGTGGCTCCCCTTTGTTTATGTTCTCTATTCCTATCATTAATTTGCCTACCATTCCCTGGCAAGCTTTCTGAAAACTCCCTCTTTCATTCATCCAACTCATCTAGCCTACTATTCAACTTTTGAAATTGACTAGTAATGGCCCTATATATCAATTTCATGTCTGGAGTCATGTTAACTTCTTCATCTGAGGGCTCTTTACCCTCCCTCCTTGTTGAAGGATTACTCATTTTATGAACCTGCAAGAAATGTTAGTAAGACAGTCTCACAATACACTTCCTCATGTGTTTCACTCAAAAGATGGCACTCCACTCGTGTTTCACACAATTGTTGGCTTTTGCCCTCTTTAAGCTCACACACTCAAGCCTTTTACCACTCAAGCTTGTTGTTCTCAATTGCACTTCAGAATTAATCCTCAAACCAAGATACTCACAAACAGCAAATTAATACTAGGATGGTAATGAAAACACTTAACAAGGAAGACAGGTACAAAACTAGAGCAAATATACCAGAATAAATTGAAATGAGCATGCAAGATATGAAGAGTTTGCTGGCCAAAATACTGATCTCCAATTAACAAGAATCAAATTGTTAATTATGGTGTATATGGAAGCAAAAGCAGGAGTAACCAAAAATAGCAACTGAGATTTGAAAGAAAAGGATGAAATTAATGCATAAATGCAGAAATTGATGTTTCCTTAATGGAAAGATCAATTTGGACGAAAAAAAAAAGACATAAAGACAAAAAGGAAAGAAATTAAGTAGGTTTCCCAGAATGATGCTAATCCCACAAATTGTGCTTATACTTCTTTGACATTGCTAATTAATCTCCAAAACCCAAAGTGTGTTCAGACTTGAATTCAATCATACCCTGAATTCTGCCCAAAAAGGTGTACAGTTTCAAAGAACTTGCTGCCAACCTAATTAGACAATTCTGTGGTGCTTTTCTTCTTCTAGCTGCAACTCTTTTCAATTTTGTTCCTTTTCATTTTTTTCTTTTGAAGCAGCGTCCCAACTCTTTTTTTTTTAAATATAGGATAACAGCAAATAACACCAAAATATGAACGAAAAAAAAAGATCAAAATCAAATCCCAAACAAACAAGCCAGCTGCAACATACAACTAAGAGTTACAATTTCAGATGGAAACTGCAACCAAGAGTTATAGTCTCAGATGGAAACTACAACCAAGAGTTACAGTTTCAGTAGAAAACTGCATACAGTAGTTTCAACTGCAGAAAAAAAAAATAAAGAACTCAAACACAGTGTGAATAGGAACCCGTGAACAGTGCACAAAAGAAAACAGCAAACTATAACCTAGGATAAATAAGAATTCACCCTAATCAAGCTCTGATACCAAATGATGCGGAACCCCATGGATATTCAAGATCCAGAAACCCCAAACACACAAATTGATAGAGAACAAGAACAGATGGAGAACTCCCAACCTATTGAACCCCCAAATGACTGATGCAAATGGAAACGCAAATAATCGGTTGATTGAGGAATCAAGAACAGAAATTCACTAGGATGTAAATACCTTGATGAAGTTCAATTCTTGATGCAATAGAGATTCAGGCCAAGCCTTGAACAAGAGTATAAAACTCCAAAACAAATCTGTTTTTCATTCATTCTGCTTATTTTCGTCCATACACTAGGGTATTTATACCCCCACAAATTTAATAACCTAGACTATTAGGTTAAGCCTTAAACTTGGGCCTCCCAATAAGAAATACAAGCCCAAACGAAAATGCAAGTAGTAAACTGCCCAAAACTAATCTATTAACTTGGAATAATGAATTAAACACAGGTTGGCCCCATCTTGCAAATTCAGCTTAATTTGATTAGGTGAAGCTCCATTGGCCTTCATTGCATCTTGAGCTTCCATTCCTTCTAACATTCTGCCCATATAAGTTTGAAGTGATTTCTTGAACTTTTTGGCCCTTAATCTTGTGATTGGTCCTTGAGGCAATATTAGCTCATCTGCTGCTCCTCTCTTCTTGCCATCCATGCTTGTGCTCACATCAGAGAGTCATAGAAGTTTTTGAGAGAGAGAGAGAGAGAGAGAGGAAAGTGGCAGAAGAGAGAAAGCAATAGTGAGTGAGTGAGAGAGATAAGAATAGGAATGATGAAGTCCCACATTAGTTAACCAGAGAGGTCTTGGATGTTATATATACGAGTTCTCAAACCTCCCCTCACAAGCTAGCTTTTGAGGTGGAGTTAGGTGGGTTCATATCTTATGGTCTCAGAGCTTACCTTACTCTAGTCGGTGTGGGCCATGGATCTTGGTTCTCTGTACGAGGACATACAGTCTAAAGGAGTCAAGACTGATGAAGTCTCACATTGGTTAGGCAGAGAGGTCTTAGGTGTTATATATATGAGTTTGCAAACCTCCCCTTACAAGCTAGCTTTTGAGGTCGAGTTAGGTGGGTTCATATCAAGGAAGAGAGGGAAATTTTAAGGAGTGTGTGAGAGAGATAGAAATAGACAGAAGTTTTATAGAGAGAGAGGGTGAGAGAAGTTCTAGAGAGGCACTGAAAGAAAGCAAGAAATAAGAGGAAGTTTTAGAGAAACACAGAGAGAGAGAAGCTTCAAATAGTGAGAGAAAGAGATAGAGAGAAATTTTAGAGAGAGCAAGAGAGAATGAGAGAGAGAGACAAATAGATAGAGAGATGTTTCAAAGAAAGTGAGAGAGAGAGAAAGAAGTTTCAAGGAGACCACAACAATGGGAGAGATGGAGAAAGCAACAAAAGGCAATCGACAAAAAGAGAGATCGAGGTAATGCAACACAGAGAGAGTGTGTGAGAGAAGTTTTATGAAGAGAACGAGTGAGAGTGCGAGTGAAAGAAGTTCAAGAGAGAAGTCAAGAGACAGAAAATGAAAGAAAAAGAAGTTTTAGAGAGACCCAGAGAGAGAGATAGAGAGAGAAGGTTAAGAGAGAGTGAGAGAGATAGAGACAGAGATAGAGAGAGAAACAAAGAAAGGGATGTTTTAGAGAGAGACATAGAGATAAAGAGAGAAAGAGAGAGAAGTCTCAAAGGGACTGAGAGAGAGAAAGGGAAGCTTCTAATAGGTCAAGAGAGAGAAAGAATTGTAGAGAGAGATTTCACAAAGGGTAAGAGGTATAGTGAGAGAGAAGTTTCAGAGAAAACAAGAGAGAAAGAAGTTTTAGTGAGATCGAGAGAAAGAGTGAGATAGAGAGAGTGAGGATGAGAAGTTTTAAAGAGAGCAAGAGAGAAAGAAAGACTGAGACTGAGACACTAAGAGACAGAGAGAGAACTTTCAGAGAGAGTATTTTTAGAGAAAGCAAGGAAGAGAGAGAAAGCGATAGAGAGACATAGAAAGACATAGAGAGAGTGAGAGAAATTCAAAAGAGACACAGAGAAAAAGAGAGCAAGGAATGTTTTAGAGAAAGGGAAGGAGAAGTTTTAGATACTAAAAGAGTGAGTGAGAGAGAGTGGTAGACAAAGTGTTGTGTAGAGATGAAGAGAGATATAGAGAAAGCTTTGGGAGGAGAGAGAGGAGGAGAGATAGAGAGAGGGAGTAAGGGGAAGAGAGGCAAGTTTAAGAGAGTAAGAGAAGTTTTATGAAGAGAGTGAGTGAGAGAAGTTCAAGAGACATAAAAAGGGAGAGAGAGAGAAAGGAAAGTTTTAGATAGATAGAGAAGTTTTAGAGCAACTAAGAGAGAGAGAGATATAGAGAGAAGTTTCAAAGAGAGAGAGAGATGTTTTAGAGATAGAGAGAGATAGAGATAGCGAAGTTTTAGAGAGAGTGATAGAGTGGGGCAGAGGGACAAGTTTTGTGATGAGAGTGAGAGATAGAAAAATTTAGTGGGAGGGTGTTGAGGGCAGAGGGAGAGGGAGATAAAGAGAGTTGGGGAGTGAAGGAGGGAGAGAAAGTGAGTGACAAAAATTTTAGACAAACACAGAGATAAAGAGAGAGATAGGTAGAGAGAGAGAGAATAAGAGAAAGAGTGAGAGGGAGAGAGAATGAGAGAGAGTTGTTTTAGAGGGAGAAAGAGAGTATGTGAGAGAGAAAGCAAGAGAGAAAGATAGACAAAGAGAGAGAAGTTTTAGAGAGGGAGACAAGGAGGGAAAGGGAGAGGGTTGGAGGGAGGGTGAGAGAGAGAAGTTCTATAGAGTGAGTGAGAGGGAGAAAGATGGAGATAAAGAGAGTGACAAGTTCAATTTCTTCCATTATGCAATACCCTTTTTCTTAGTTTTAGAAAGAGAGAGAGGAAGAGAGAGTTTGTGTTGGGGGACAGAGAGAATGTGTTGGGGAGACAAAGAGAGAGTGTTGAGGAAGGAGTGACAGAGACACAAAGAGAGGGTGTTGGGGGCAGGGAGAGAGATAGAGATACAAAGAGAAGGGAGAGAGAGATTGTTGGGAAGTTAGAGAGAGACAAGGAGAGAAGTTTTAGAGAGTGAGGGACAGATATGTTGGATAAAGAGAAAGAGAGAAGTTTTAGAGATAGAGAGAGACATGTTGGTCAAAGATAGAATGATAGAAAGTGTGTTGCGGAGAAAGAGAGTGCTAAGACCAGTTTCTTCCATTGTACCATACCCTTTTTCTTAGTTTTAGAGAGTGAGAGAGAGAGGGAGGGAGATGTGTTGGACAGAGAGAGTGAGAGAGTGTGTGTTATGTTGGGGAGAGAGTGTGTTAAGGAGGGAGCAAGAGAGATAGAGAAGGCAAGAGGAAGGGAGAAAGAAGTTTTTGAGAGAGAGAGAGAGGAAAATAAAATATGAGAGAGAAACCAAGGGAAGTTTTGAACACAAAGAGAGAGAGAGTAATAGAAAAACAGAAGGAGAGACAAAAAGAGGGAGAGAGAGAGAGAGAAGTTTTAGGGAGAGAGCAAGAGAGAGAGAGAGAGAGAGAGAGAGAGAGAGGAAAATAAAATATGAGAGAGAAACCAAGGGAAATTTTGAACACAAAGAGAGAGAGAGTAATAGAAAATCAGAAGGAGAGACAAAAAGAGGGAGAGAGAGAAAGAGGGGGAATGAGAGAGTGAGCATGTTGGGAGAGAGAGAGAGAGAGAAATGTGTAGGAAGGAGAGAGAGAGGGACTGAGATAAAGAGAGTGTTGCAGAGAGAGTGTGCAACTTGGAGAGAGAGAGAGAGAGAAAAGTTTTAGGGAGAGAGCAAGAGAGAGAGAGAGGTTGTTGGGGAGAGAGTGTGTCGGGAGAAGAGAGAGAGAGAGACAAAGATAAAGAGATCAAAACAGATAGAGAAGTTTTAGAAAGAGACTAAGAGGAAAGTTTAGCGAGAGAGAGAGAAGGAGAAATAGTGAGACAAAGAGGGCAAATGTGTGCATGTTTAGGGGAGAAAAGGATGGAGAGAGAAAGAGAGGGAGAGAGAGTGTGTGATAGGGGGAGAGAGAAAGGTTGTTCGGAAGGGATAGAGAGGGATGGAAAGAAGGTCTTGGAGAGAGAGAGAGAGAGAGAGAGAGAGAGAGAGATGAAGTGTGTGTGTGTGTGTATTGGGAGCAAAGAGAGAGACAACAATAGAGAATTGGGGAATGGGGGAGAGAGAGTGAGTGAGAGAGAAATATTAGACAGACAAAGTGATAGAGTGACAGAAGTTTTAAACAAAGAGAAGTTTTGGATAAAGAGAGGAATTTTAGAGAGTAAGTGAGAGGGGAAAGAGGCAGATAGAGCGAGTGTCAAGTTCAATTTCTTCCATTATATCATACACTTTTTCTTAGTTTTAGAGAATGAGTATGAAAGAGAAAGTGAGAGAGTGTTGAGGGAGAGAGCAAGGAGAGAGAGTAAGGGAGAGTTTGTGTTGGGGGGGAGAGAGAAAGTGTTGGGGAGACAAAGAGAGACTGTTGAGGAGGGAATGAGAGAGACAGAGCAGGAGAGAGAGATTGTTGGGAAGTTATTAGAGAGAGAGAAAAAGGTAAAGAGCAGGCAAAGTTTTAGAGAGTGACAGACAGATATGTTGGATAAAGAGAGAGAAAGAAGTTTTAGAGACTAAGAGAGACACATTGGACAGCGTGTTGGGGGGACAGAGAGAACAAGAGAGCAAGACAGAGAGAACAGTAGTGAGGGGAAGAGAGAAAGACTGGGAGAGAGAAAGTTTTAGGGAGTCATTAAAAGAGGGAGAGGGTGAGAGAGGGAGAGAAAGAGAAGATTCAGAGAGACAAAGAGAGAGCAGTTTTAGAGAGTGTGAGGGAGAAAGAGAGTGTTGAGTTCAATTTCTTCCATTATGCCATATCCTTTTTCTTAGTTTTAGAGAGTAAGTGAGAGACAATGAAGAGAAAGAGGGAGAGATATGATCGAGAGAGAATGAGAGAGAGTGAGAGTGAGAGAGACAAAGACTGGGAGAGAGAAGTTTTAGAGAGATAGTGAGAGGGAGAAAGAGAGTGAGAGAAGTTTTAAAGAGAAAGGGACAAAGAGAGAGAGAAGTTTTGGAGGGAGAAAGAGAGTAAGTGAGAGATAAAGAGGGAGAGAAAGAGAAGTTTTAGAGAACGAGCCAAAGAGTGACACAGAGAGAGGGGTGGAGAGAGGGTGAGAGAGAGAAAAGTTTTAAAGAGTAAGTGAGAGGGGAAGAGAAAGAGAGAGAGTGTGTGTGTCAAGTTCAATTTCTTCCATTGTGCCATACCCCTTTCTTAGTTTTAGAGAGTGAGAGAGAGATAGAGACAGAGACAAAAAGAGAGAGAGAGAGAGAGAGGAAGAGAAAGTTTGTGTTAGGGGGAGAGAGAGAATGCATTGGGGAGATGAAGAGGGAGAGTTGAAGAGAGAATGAGACAGATAGAGAGCAGGAGTTAGTAGGAGGGGAGAGGGAGAGGGAGAGGGAGTAAGGTAAAGAGAGAGAAGTTTTTTAGAGAGAAACTGATCTGTTGAAGAAAGAGAGAGGAAAGTTTTAGAGAGAGAGACGTGTTGGATGGAGATGGAGTGATAGAGTGTATGTGTTAGAGAGAAATGAAGTAAAAGAGAGAGAGTGTGTGTTAAGACCAATTTCTTCCATTATATGTTAGAGATAAGGCTGTAGACTGCTTAGGCTGTTTGTCTTGGTGGGTGCAGGTGCAGTGCTTAAGGAGTCTCGTGTGGTTCTGATCTTGCTCTTATTAGTCTTGTCTTCAGTTTATTACTTAGGGACATTAGTGTAATTCTGTAATTGAGTCTTACTCTATAAATTGTAATCTCAGCTACATCATTTGTAATTTTAATTCATTTGAATCAGATTTACATTTCAGAACTTTCACATCTAAGAGTTCTGAACTTTCTTTCTTTCTTTCTTGCGTCTTCCTTCTAAGATTCTTGAGAACTTCAACATGGTATCAGAGCTTTGATCCAATAGGAGAGAATATGAATACGTTTTCTTTAGCATCTTTGAATGCTTCACTAGTTTCTTTTAGTCATTCTATTTTTGTGAAATTAGACAGCAATTCCTATCTACTCTGGAAACAGCAAGTTCTTGCAGCCATCAGAGGCCATGAACTAGAGAAATACATTAGTGGTGGTCAAGAAGTGCCATCAAGATTTGTAGTAGATGAGCAAGGAAGAGTTCTTGGGATCTTGAGTCAGTAGTATGTTCTTTGGAAGAAGCAAGATCAGCTCTTGCTGTCTTGGCTGCTGTCAACAATGTCAGAAAACATTCTTACAAGAAAGGTGGGATGTGAATACTCGTACCAGGTCTGGGAAAAGGTGAAAACTTTCTTTGCCTCTCATACAAAGGCAAAGATCAAGCAATTCAAGGCGCAGCTACAGACTATGAAGAAGGGATCCATGACAGCTACTGATTATTTTTTAAAGATCAAGAATCTTGTTGATTCTTTGGCTTCAGTTGGTCATGCAATTACAGATTGTGAACATATAGAGGTAATTCTTGATGGTCTTTCCTCAGAATATGATGGTTTTGTTACATCCATTCTCTCTAGAATTGATCCGTATTCAGTAGAAGAAATTGAAGCATTATTGCTTGCACAAGAAAATAGAATTGAGAAGCATCATAAAGAAGTAGAGGCTATGACAGTGAATCTTGCTACACATCCTCAGAATTTCAATGTGAACCGAAGTGGTCATCAAAGTTTCCCTAGTCAGTATGCAAATAGAGGAAGGTTTGGAGGTAGAGGAAATTTTTTCAGAGGCAAAGGGAGTTACAACAATGGGCGGTTTACTGGTAGGAATGGAAGGTTTTCTGATAAAAGTAACATTCAATGTCAATTATGTGGGAGATATGGACATCAGTCCTGGAATTGTTATCATAGATTTGATGAAAGTTTTCAAGGACCAGCTCAAGGGTCTAACTACTTTAGCAAGACAGCCAATGGTGCCAGTGGCAGTGTCAGAAACACACCCTATGCAATGCTCACTTCTAGCAGTAGCAGTAATGGCATTGATCAATAATGGTATCCTGATTCTGGGGCCACTAATCATGTGATAGTGGATGCCTCTAACATTGTGCAGAAGACTCCATATAAAGGTGCACATTGGTAATGGCTCAGGTTTGTTCATTAAAAACATTGGTAATTCTCAGATTAAGTCTTGCTTTTCTAATCAAAATCTTTACCTAAACTCACTTCTTCATGTTCCAAATATTACCAAAAATCTTGTGAGTGTTTCTCAGTTTGCAAAAGACAATTATGTCTATTTTGAGTTCCATCCTGACTCTTGTTATGTTAAATCTCAGGATACTCATCAAATATTTTTGAAGGGGACTATTAGAAAAGGCTTGTATGTCTTTGATCAATTTCATATTGAAAAGGAACCGTATACCACTGTAAAAGTGTCAACTCAGTCACCAAATGTTACTTCACCTGCTGTACATTGTTCCCATACTTCTTCTTTGTTAAATTCTTATTCGAAGTTAGACAAATGGCAGTTAGATTGGGCCATGCTTCTGTACAAACTATCAAAAGTGTACTCACTTCTTGTAACATCAGAATACCAAATAAAGAGCTTTCCTTTTGTTCATCTTGCTGTCTTAGTAAAATACATAAATTTTCTTTTGCCTCTTCTCAAACGGAATACTCAAAACCTCTTCAACTAATTCATTCTGATTTGTGGGGACCAGCACCAGTGCTGTCAAAAGAAGGACATAGGTATTACATACATTTTGTGGATACCTTTACCCGCTACACATGGATTTACTTTCTTAACAGCAAGTCTGATGCATTACAGACCTTTATTCATTTCAAGAAACAAGTAGAACTTCAAACCAACCACAAAATCCTTGCCTTACAAACTGATTGGGGAGGAGAATTTAGAGCTTTCACTGAATATTTGAAAGACCAAGGGATAGTTCATCGTGTTTCATGCCCTTATACACATGAATAGAATGGGCTTGCAGAAAGGAAACATAGACATATAACTGAGACTGGACTAGCGTTGCTTCACCAATCATCTTTACCTAGTTCATTTTGGACTGAAGCCTTTAGCACAGCTATGTATCTCATTAATAGACTACCCACACCAGTTTTAAATGGTTCTACTCCTTTTCAAACCTTATACAAAATCAAACCAGATTATTCTTCTCTTAAAGTCTTTAGGTGTGCAGCCTATCCTAACCTAAGGCCCTACAATAATCCCAAGTTTCAGTTCAAATCCATTGAATGCACCTTTCTTGGTTATAGTACAGCACACAAAGGATACAAGTGTCTGCATCCTGATGGGAAAACAATTATATCTAGAGATGTCATATTTGATGAAAGTAGTTTTCCATTCAAGAACAGCAAGGGTTCCTCACAGCAATCACCTTCCAGTAACAAATCACATTTTGTTTCTCCTCCACCTTCAGCCATACCTCCTATTCTATCATTCTCTAATGCAAGACATACTCAGAATACCAATGCATTTGCTGAACAGACAAATAACTCATGTACACTTGCTAATAATACCAATATTATGGATTCTTTGCAACATGTTTCAGGTCCCTCTGCAGAATTTGAAGTTCCTCAATTTCTGTCTCAAAATGTCCCCCCAATGGTGACCCGTAGTAAAGCAAGGGCACTCAATTCAAACAATCACTCAATGGTGACTAGTAGCAAAGCAAGAGGAACTGCACCAACAGCACTTACTGTCTCTAGAGAGCCTCAAACTGTTGAAGAAGCTCTTAATATACCAGAATGGAAGTGTGCCATGGATCTTGAGTATGCAGCGCTCATGAGCAACAAGACATGGAGTTTAGAAGCTTTACCCAAAGATAGGAGGCCTATAGGGTGCAAATGGGTGTTTAAAGTTAAAGAAAATCCAGATGGCACTGTCAACAAATATAAAGCAAGATTAGTTGCAAAAGGGTATAATCAGGAGGCAGGAGTTGATTTTCATGAAGTTTTCAGTCCAGTAGTAAAACCAGTCACAATTCGGGTTCTTCTTACTTTGGCCTTATCAAAAGCGTGGAACATCCATCAAATAGATGTTAATAATGCCTTTTTAAATGGTGATTTGAATGAAGATGTATACATGCTGCAGCCTCCTGGATATGAATCAGCTGACTCATCTCAAGTTTGCAAGCTTCATAAGGCTCTCTATGGCCTTAAGCAAGCTCCTCGTGCATGGTTTCAAAAATTGTCTGAAGCTTTACTTGATCTTGCTTTTACCAAGGCAAAATGTGATTCTTCCTTGTTTCTTCAGGTTACTTCTCATCATTCTCTCTATGTTTTAGTCTATGTGGATGATATTTTGATTACTGGATCTTCACCAACTTTGATTCAGCACTTGATTGATCAACTAAATGCAAAGTTCTCATTAAAGGATCTTGGGAAACTTAAATACTTCTTAGGTATTGAAGTTACTTACAGTTCTACTGGTGCAATATACTTATCTCAGTCCAATACATTAAGGATCTTCTTACTAGAGCTGGTATGCAAGGTGCAAAGTCTATGCCCTCTCCTATGGCCTCAACACCACATGTCTCAGCTAGTAGTGGTTCTCCTATTTCTGATCAAGCTGCATACAGATCACTTGTGGGAGCATTACAATATATTACCATTACTAGACCAGAATTATCATATAGTGTGAACAAAGCTTGTCAATTTATGCATTGCCCTACAGATGTACATTGGAAGTTGGTTAAACGAATACTGAGGTATCTAGCAGGCACCATATGTCATGCTCTAGTTCTCCAAAGATCATCTGCTCTTGAGAGCTCACTGCCTTTTGTGATGCTGATTGGGCATCAAACATTGATGATAGGTGTAGCACCTCAGGTTTTTGTGTTTATCTTGGCCCTAATCTCATTTCTTGGTCATCTAAAAAGCAAGCAACAGTGTCTAGATCAAGTACTGAAGCAGAATATAAGAGTCTTGCAAGTGCAGTGGTAGAATTGGCTTGGCTGCAGTCTTTACTCAAAGAACTCAGCATTCAACTACCAAAAGTTCCTAGAATATATTGTGACAATATGAGCACAGTCAGCTTGTCAGCAAATCCGGTCCTTCATTCAAAGACTAAGCATATTGAACTAGATCTTTATTTTGTTCGTGAAAAGGTCAACAATAAAGAAATTGAAGTCTATCATATTCCGTCCCTTGATCAAACAGCAGATATCCTCACCAAGGCAGTCTCAACTTCAAGGTTTCTTCAACTTAGAGACAAGCTCAGTGTCATTCCTCTTCTAAGTCATGCCACTGATCTTGAGGGGGGATGTTAGAGATAAGGCTGCAGGCTGCAGGCTGCTTAGGCTGTTTGTCTTGGTGGGTGCAGGTGCAGTGCTTAAGGAGTCTCGTGTGGTTCTGATCTTGCTCTATTAGTCTTGTCTTCAGTTTATTACTTAGGGACATTAGTGTAATTCAGTAATTGAGTCTTAGTCTATAAATTGTAATCTCAGCTACATCATTTGTAGTTTTAATTCATTTGAATCAGATTTACATTTCAGAACTTTCACATCTAAGAGTTCTGAACTTTCTTTCTTTCTTGCGTCTTCCTTCTAAGATTCTTGAGAACTTCAACATTATACAATACCCTTTTTGTTAGTTTTAGATAGTGAGAGAGAGAGAGAGAGAGAGAGATGGTGTGTATCTTGAGGGCGACTGAGACTTGCAGAGAGAGAGAGAAAGAGGATTAGTGGGAAAAAATGAGATGTGTTGGAGAGAGAGAGAGGCCAGTGGGAAGATATATTGAGAGAGTGTGTATGTGTGTGTTAGGAATAGAGAGAGAGATAGAGAGACGAGGAAAGAGAGAAGGAGAGAGCATGACAGGGATAGAGAGAGACAGAGAACAACAAAGAGGGATAGTGTGGTGGAAGAGTGATAGAGGGGAGGGAGGGAGAAGAAGAGAGAGCCTGTGTTGGGGAGACAGAGAGTGTTGAGAAGGGAGTGAGAGAGATAGAGTGAGTGGGTGTTCAGGGGAGAGGGAGGGAGGGAGAGAAAGAGAGAGACAAGAAGTTTTAGAGACAGAGAGAGACATGTTGGGCAAAGAGAGAGCAATAGAGAGAGTATTGAGGTAGGAGTGAGAGTGATAGGGAGACGGATAGAGAAAGAGAGAGGGAGAGAGAAATTTTTGAGAAAGAAGGAGAAGTTTCAGAGATAGAGAGAGAGTGAGTGATAAATTTTTGTCAGAGACAGTGAGAGATAGAAGTATTAGAGTGAAGGCAAGAGAAGTTTCAAACACAGAGAGAGAGAGAGAGAGAGAGAGAGAGATAATGATGGGGAGAGAGAGTGTTAGGAAGAGAGTGTATTGAGGAGGGAGTGAGAGTGACAAGGAGAGAGATAGAGAAAGAGAGAGGAGAGAAAGAAGTTTTAGAGAGAGAAGAAGAAGTCTCAAAGACAAAGAGAGAAATGGTGAGTGAGAAATTTTTATCAGAGGCTGAGAGAGATAGAAGTATTAGAAAGAAGGCAAGAGAAGTTTTAAACATAAGGAGAGAGAGAGAGAGAGAGAGAGAGAGAGAGAGAGAGAGAGAGAGAGATTGGATAGAGAGATAGAGGGTGTAAGAGAGTGACAAAGAGACCAAGAGAGAGAGAGTGTTAGGGATGGAGCAAGAGAGATAGAGAGAGTGGTTAGGGGGAGAGAGTGCAAGAGATAATAGAGAGAAGGGGAGAGAGAAGGAGTTGGAGATGAAGCGAGAGAGACAGAGAGAGGGTGTTGGGGAGCGAGAGATAATGCGTGTTGGCAAGAGAGAGAGAGAGATAGATAGAGAAGTTTTAGAGAGAAACTAAAAGAGAAGTTTTAGAGAGAGAGGCTTGGGAAGCGAGAGAGAGATAGAGAAGTTTTAGAGAGTAAGTGAGAGGGAGAAAGAGGGAGATCAAGAGAGTGTCACAATTTTTTTTTCTATTATACCATACCCTTTTTCTTAGTTTTAGACAGTGACTGTGAGAGAGAAAGTGAGAAAGGTAGAAACATTCTGGAAAAGAGAAGGAATGTGTTGGGGAGATAGAGAGAGACTATTGAGGAGTAGGTGAGAGAGAGAGGGTGATAGGGAGAGAGGGACCGAGATTGTTGGGAAGTTAGAGAGAGATAGGAATAGAGGCAAAGAGAGAGAAGTTTCATAATGGGAGACAGAGATGGACACATTGGAGACTGTGAGAGAGAGAGAGAGAGAGAAATTGTTGGGAAGTTAGAGAGACAGAATAGAGATAAAGAGAAAGAAGTTTTAGAGAGAGAGACAGACATGTTGGAGAAAGAGAGAGGGAAGTTTTAGAAACAGAGAGAGGCGTGTTAGACAAAGAGAGTGTGTTGGGGAGAGAGGGAAAACAAGAGATAGAGAGAGAGCAAGGGAGAGAATGATCGATAGAAAGAGCATTAAGTCCAGTTTCTTCCATTATACCATTCCCTTTTCTTAGTTTTAGAGAATGAGTGAGAAAGAAAGAGAGAAACAAAGAGAGTTGAGGGAGAGAGAAAGTGTTGAGAAGGGAACGAGAGTGTTAGGGAGAGAGATAGAGAAAGAGAGTGGGACAAAGAGAGAAGGAGAAATTTCAGAGACAAAGAGAGTGAGTGAGAAATTTTCATCAAAGAGAGAGATAGAATTATTAGAAAGAAGGCATGAGAAGTTTTAAACACAGAGAGAGAGAGAGAGAGAGAGAGAGAGAGAGAGAGAGAGAGAAACATGTTGGATAGAGAGATAGAAGGAGAAAGGGTGACAAAGAGAGAGAGAGATTATGATGGGGAGAAAGAGAGCATTAGGGAGGTAGCAAGAGAGATAGAGAGAGCATGGTGGGGGGAGAGAGAGCAAGAGATAGAGAGAGAAGGAGAAACAGCAAGAGAAAGAGAGAGGGAAAATGTGTGCATGTGTTGATTAGACAGAGATGGAGAGAGAGAGAGAGATGGGGGAGAGAGAGAGTTGAGGGAGAGAGAAAGTGTTGAGAAGGGAGCGAGAGTGTTAGGGAGAGAGATAGAGAAAGAGAGAGGGACAAAGAGAGAAGGAGAAATTTCAGAGACAAAGAGAGTGAGTGAGAAATTTTCATCAAAGAGAGAGATAGAATTATTAGAAAGAAGGCATGAGAAGTTTTAAACACAAAGAGATAGAGAGAGAGAGAGAGAGAGAGAGAGAGAGAGAAAGAGAAACATGTTGGATAGAGAGATAGAAGGAGAAAGGGTGACAAAGAGAGAGAGAGATTATGATGGGGAGAAAGAGAGCATTAGGGAGGTAGCAAGAGAGATAGAGAGAGCATGGTGGGGGGAGAGAGAGCAAGAGACAGAGAGAGAATGGGAGAGAGAGAAGGAGAAACAGTAAGAGAAAGAGAGAGGGAAAATGTGTGCATGTGTTGATTAGACAGAGATGGAGAGAGAGAGAGTTGGGGGAGAGACAGAGTCTCTATGTGCATGTGTTGGGGAGCGAGAGAGAGAGGTTTGTGTGCATTGTGGACAAAGAGAGAGGAAGAGAGATAGAGAGTTAGGGAGTAAGGGGAGAGAGAGTAAGTGAGAGAGAAGTTTTAGACAAATAAAGACATAAAGTGACAAAATCTTTAAATAGAGAGAAGATTTAGGGAGAGAAGTTGTAGAAAGTGGGTGAGAGGGAGAAAGAGAGAGTATCAAGTTCAATTTCTTCCATTATACCATACCTTTTTCTTAGTCTTAGAAAGTATGTGAGAGAGAGAGACAGAGAGAGATGTTGGAGAGAGAGAGAGAGAGAGAGAGAGAGAGAGAAGAACAGAGAGATTGTGTTAGGAAGACACAGAGAGAGTGTTGAGGAGGGGTGAGAGAAATTTTAGACAAATAGAGAGAGAGTAAGAGAAATTTTAGAGAGTGAGCCAAGGAGGGAAAGAGACAGGGTTGGAGGGAGAGAGTAAGAGAGAGAACTTTTATTGAGTGAGTGAGAAGGAGACAGAGAAAGATAGAGAGTGTCAAGTTCAATTTCTTCCATTATGCCGTACCCTTTTTCTTAGTTTTAGAAAGTGAGTGAGACAGAGAGATAGAGAGAGAAAGAGAAAGAGGAAGAGAGAGTTTGTGTTAGGGAAAGAAAGAAAGAGAATGTAATAAGGAGACAGAGAGAGTGTTGAGGGAGCGACAAAGATAGAGAGAGAGGTATTAAATGCAAAGAGAGAGAGAGATAGACATGTTGAAAAGTGAGAGATAGAGTATGTGTCAGGTAGACAGAGAGACAGGGAGAGAGAGTGTGTGTTTTGGGAAGAGAGAGAGACATAAAGTGAGAGAGATTAGAGAAAGTGCCTGTGTTGGGAAGAGGGAGAGAGAAGGTAAGAGCACAAGAGAGAATGAGAGAGTGTGTGTTGGGTAGAAAGAGAGGGAGGGAAGTTTCAAAGAGAGAGACATGTTGGACAGAGAGAGTGACAGAGAGAGGGAATTGTTAGAGAAAGAGATGTGTAGGACAAAAAGGGAGTGACAAGAGAGAGAGTGTGGTAGGGGAGAGAGAGAGAGATCACTAGAGAGGAAATGAGAGAGTGTGTTGGGGAGAGAGAGGGAGAGAGAGAGAAAGGTAGAGTGTTAGGTCCAATTTCTTCCGTTATACCATACCCTTTTTCTTAATTTTAGATACCAAGAGAGAGACATGTTTGCAAGAGAGAGATTGAGTGAGAGGGAAATTTTTGTTGGAGAGATAGAGAAAAACTATTAAAGAGAAGGTAAGAGAAGTTTTAAATAGAGAGAGAGATAGATAGACATGTTGGACAGAGAGATAGAAGGAGAGTGAGAGAGCTACAAAGAGTGATAGAGAGAGGGAGAGGGAGAGGGAGAGACAGAGAGAGCAAGAGAGGGGGGGAATGTGTGCAAGTGCTAGGGGGAGAGAAAAGGAATATTGGGGAGGGATAGATAGAAGATGTTTAGGGGGTAGAGGGAGAGACACATAAAGAGAGAGAGATAGTGAGAGAGAATTAGGTAGCAGAGGAGGGAGAGAGAGTGAGAGAGAAATTTTAGACAAATATAGAGTAGATGATAGAAGGTTTAAAATGAGAGAAGTTCCAGGCAAAGAAGTTTTTGAAAGGGGCATGTTAGATAAAGAGAGTGTGCAGGGACAGAGAACGATGGTGTGTATCTTGGGGGGAGAGAGAGTTGCAGACAGAGAGAGAGAGAAGGAGGATTTAGTGAGAGTGAATGAGACATGTTTGAGAGAGAGAGAGAGTGCTGGGATATATAGAGTGTGTATGCATGTGTGTGTTGGGAAGAGAGCAAGAGACAGAGAGAGGGAGAGAGAAAAGGAGAGAGCATGACAGAGTGGAGAGAGACAGAGAGCAAGAAAGAGGGAAAGGGTGTTAGACAAAGTGATAAAGGGGGAGAGAGGGAGAGGAAGAGAGAGCTTGTGCTAGGGAGACAAAGAAAGAATGTTGATGAGGGAAAGAGATAGAATGAGTGTGTGGTAGGGCGAGAGGGAGGGAGGGAGGGAGGGAGAGAGAGAGAGAGAGGAAGTCTTAGAGACAGAGAGAGAGAGCAATAGAGAGAGTGTGTGTTGGAGAGAGAGTATTGAGGTGGGAGTGAGAGTGATAGGGTGAGAGATAAAGGAAGAGAGAGGGAGAGAGAGAAATTTTAGAAAGAGAAGGAGAGGTTTCAGAAACATAGAGGAGTGAGTGACAAATGTTTTTGGGAGATAGCGAGAGATAGAAGTATTAGAGAGAAGGCAAGAGAAGTTTTAAACAGAGAGAGAGAGAGAGGTGTTGGATAGAGAGATAGAGGGAGTGATAAAGCAACAAAGAGAATGAGAGAGAGAGTGTGTGTGTTAAGGAAGGAGAAGGAGAGATAGAGCGATGATGTTTGGGGGAGAGATAGCAAGAGACAGAGGGAAGGAGAGAGAGAGAGAGAGAGAGTGAGGGAGAAAGGGACTTAGGCAAGAAACAAGAGTGATAAAGAGAGGGTGTTAGGTAGAAAGAGATAGTGTGTGTTGGCAAGAGAGAGAGAAAGATAGAGAGAGAAGTTTTAGAGAGAGAGGCAGAGAGAGAGAATGTGCCTGTGTGAGTGTGTTAGGGAGAGAGAAATATTATTGGGGAGGGATAGAGAGATATGGAAAGAGGGTGTTGGGAAGAGAGAGAAGGAGACAGGGAGAGTAGGGGAGTAGGGGAGATAGAGTGAGTGAGAGAGAAATTTTAGACAAAGAGATATGGAGTGATAGAAGTTTTAAATAGATACAAGATTTAGAGAGTGAGTGAGTGTGAGAGAGAGGTAGAGAGACATATTGGGGGGAGAGGGAGGAAGAGAGAGTTTGTGGTGGGAAGACAGAGTGAGTGTTGAGAAGAGACAAGAGAGATAGAGAAAGAGGGTGATAGGGGGAGAGGGAGAGAGAGAGATTATTAGGAACTTAGAGAGAGATAGGGAGAGAGGTAAAGAGAGAGAAAGACATGTTGGAGAAGGGGAAAGGGGGAAGTTTTAGAATGAGAAAGACTTGTTGGACAGAGAGGGAGAGGAAGAGAGTTTGTATTGTAGAGAGAGAATGATGAAGTCCCGCATTAGTTAGGCAAAGAGGTATTGGGTGTTATATATATGGGTTTACAAACCTTCCCTTACAAGCTAGCTTTTGAGGTAGAGTTAGACAGGTTCATACCATATGGTATCAGAGCCTGCCTTGCTCTTGTCAGTATAGGCCATTGATCCTAGTTCTCCATACAAGGATGTACAATCTAAAGGGGTTAACAATGATGAAGTCCTACATTGGTTAGGCAGAGAGGTCTTGGGTGTTATATATATGGGTTCGCAAACCTTCTATTATGAGCTAGTTGAGGTGGTGTTAGGCAGGTTCATATCAAAGATGCGTAGGGGAGACACAAAGAGTGTTGAGGAGGGTGTGAGAGAGATAGATTGAGTGGGTGTTAAAGGGACAGAGAGAGAGGGACTATTGGGAAGTTAGAGAGAGACAAAGAGAGAGGTAAAGAGAAAGAGAAGATTTAGTGGGTGAGAAATAGATACAGTCAATAAAGAGAGAAAGAAAAGTTTTAGAGATAAAGAGGGATGTGTTGGGCAGAGTGAGCAATAGAGAGAGTATGTGGGGGGGGGAGAGAGAATGAGAGATACAGAGAGAGAGTGGAAGGGAGAAAAGTTTTAAAGAGAGAGACTTAGAGAGTACAAAGTTTCGGAGTGAGAGAGTTGTTTCAGAGGAAGAAAGAGAGTAAGTGAGAGAGAAAGAGAAGATTTAGAGAGAAAGAGAGACAAAGAGAGAGAAGTTTTAGAGAGTGAGACAAGGAAGGAAAGATAGAGGGTGGGCGAGAGAGAGTGAGAGAGAGAAGTTTAGAGAGTGAGTGAGAGGGAGAAAGAGAAAGAGAGAGTATCAAGTTCAATTTCTTCCATTAAGCCATACCCTTTTATTTAGTTTTAGAGACTGAGTGATAGAGATAGAGAGAGAGGAGAGAGAGAAAGAGAGTAAGAGAGAGTTAGTGTTGGGAAGACAAAGAGTGAGCATTGAGGAGCGAGCAAGAGAGACAGAGAGAGGGAAAGAAAGATTGTTTGGAGGTTATGGAGAGATAGGGAGAGAGGTAAAGAGTGAGAGAAGTTTTAGAGAGTGTAAGACAGATACGTTAGATAAAGAGAGAGAAGGAAGTTTTAGAGATAGAGAGAGACATGTTGGACAGTGAGAGGTAATAGAGAAAGAGTGTGTGTTGGGGGCGAGAGAGAACAAGAGAGCAAGACAGAGAGAACTGAAGAGTGAGAGGAAGAGAGTGTGTGAGAGAGATCAGGAGAGAGAAAGTTTTAGGAATTCATTGAGAGAGAGAGAGAGAGAGACATTTTAAAGAGAGAGAAATTCTATAGAGTGAGTTATTTTAGAGGGAAAAGGAGAGTAAGTGAGAGAGAAAGAGGGAAAGAGAGGGAGAGAAAGAGAAGATTTACAGAGAAAAAGAGACACAAAGAGAGAAGTTTTAAAGAGTGAGAAGAGGAGGGAAAGAAAGAGGGGGGTGGGGAGGGAGAGAAGCTTTAGGAAGTGAGTGACAGGGAGAAAGAGAGAGATAGAGAGACTGTTGAGTTCAATTTCTTCCATTATGCCGTATCCTTTTTCTTAGTTTGAGAGATAGCAAGGGAAGATAGAGGGAGAGATGCATTCAAGAGAGAATGAGAGAGAGAGTGAGAGTGAGATAGAGAGAGACTAGGAGAGATAAAACTTTTAGAGAGACAGTTAGAGGGAGAAAGATAGTGGGAGAAGTTTTAAAGAGAGAGGGACAAAGAGAGAGAGAAGCTTTGGAGGGAGAAAGAGAGTAAGTGAGAGAGAAAGAGAAGATTTAGAGGGAGAGAGAAGTTTTAAAGAGCGAGCCTAAGAGTGAATGAGAGAGGGATGGAGAGAGAGTGAGAGAGAGAAGTTTTAAAGAGTGAGTGAGAGGAAGAAAGAGAGAGGGAGAAAAAGAGAGAGAGACAGAGAGAGTGTCAAGTTCAATTTCTTCCATTTTGCTATGCCCCTTTTCTTAATTTTAGAGAGCGCGCGCGAGAGAGAGAGAGAGAGAGAGAGAGAGAGAGAGAATGCATTGGGGAGACAAAGAGAGAGAGAGTTGAAGAGGGACCGAGAGAGATAGAGGGAGTGAAGTAAAGAGAGAGAGAAGTTTTTCAGAGAGAGACAGATTTGTTGGAGAAAGAAAGAGAGGAAAGTTTGGGAGAGAGAGAGACATGCTGGATAGGGATAGAGTGATAGAGTGCATGTTGCAAAGAAAGAGAATGTAAGAGAGAGAGTGTGTGTGATAAGACCAATTTGTTCCATTATACAATACACTTTTTGTTAGTTTTAGAGAGTGTGTGAGAGGGAGAGACATGTTAGACAGAGTGAGAGAGAGTGTGATGCGGAACTCCATAGATATTTATGATCCAGAAACCCTAAACACACAATTGATAGAGAACAAGAATAGATGGAGAACTCCTAACCTATTGAACCCCCAAATGACTGATGCAAATGCAAACGCAAATAATCCGTTGATTGAGGAATCAAGAAAAGAAATTCACTAGGATGTAATACCTTGATAAAGTTCAATTCTTGAACAAGAGTATAAAACTCCAAAACAATTCTCTTTTTTTCCATTCATTCTACTGATTCTCGTTCATGTAGTAGGTTATTTATATCCCCACAAGTTCAAATAACCTAGACTATTTGGTTAGGCCTTAAACTTGGGCCTCCCAACATAAAAAATGCCCAAACACAAATTGCAAGTAGTAAACTGCCCAAAAACTATTCTATTAACTTAGAATAATGAACTAAACATAGGTTAGACCCATTTTGCAAATTCAGCCCAATTTGATTAGGTGAAGATCCATTGGCCTTCATTGCGTCTTGAGCTTCCATTCCTTCTAACATTCTGCCCATATAAGTTTGAAGTGATTCCTTGAACTTTTTGGCCCTCAATCTTGTAATTGTTCCTTGAGGTAATGTTAGCTCATCCGCTGCTCCTCTCCTCTTGCCATCCATACTTGAGCTCACATCATTTCCTCCCTCCTCAAAAGGATTTGTCCTCGAATCTGAATCAATTTAAAAAAGAAATAGGTTAGAAACATTGAAAGTATCACTTACATTATACTCACCTAACAAGTCTATCTTGTATGGATTATCGTTGATGCACTCCAAGACTTGAAATGGTCCATTACCCCTTGCATCAAGCTTTGACTTCCTTTGTTTTCGACCCTTATTGGCTTGTTGTGTATACATGTGGTTCTTCTTCTCAATCTGCTCATGTGTTTTCTCATGCATTGTTTTAACCATTTATGCCTTTTTCTTTCTATCTAAGCTAGCAATTTCACTCAAAAGTAAAGGAATTAAATCTAACATAGTCAATGATTAAAACCATACACAATATCAAATGGTGAAAAATGTATGAAAGAATGTATAGCATGATTATATGCAAACTCAATAAATGGCAAATAATCCTCCCAAGTTTTCAAATTCTTACCAATGATAGCACGCAACAAGGTTCCTAGAGTCCCATTCACTACTTCAGTTTGTTCGTCAGTTTGTGGGTGACATGTAGTAGAAAACAAAAGTTTAGTGCCTAACCTTCCCCACAATACTCTCCAAAAATGACTTAGGTGCTTAACATCTTTATCTGAAACAATGGTTCTTGGCACACCATGAAGCCAAAACCACTTCCCTAAAGAAAAGGTCAGCAATATTTGTTGCATCATCAATCTTATTGCAAGCAATGAAATGAGCCATCTGGTTAAATCTATCCACAACAACAAATATGCTATCCTTACCCTTCCTAGTCCTAGGTAAACTCAAAATAAAGTCCATGGATATGTCTGTCCAAGGTTCATTAGGCACAAGCAAGGGTGTATACAAACCATGAGGCATAAGACTTAGCTTGTTTGCATGTAATACACTTAGAACAAACTTTTTCAACATCTTTTCTCATTTTTGGCCAATAAAAATGTTCACTAAGCATATCTAAAGTCTTTTGCACACCAAAATGCCCCATTAATCCTCCACTATGTGATTCCCTCACAAGCAATTCTCTAATAGAACATGTAAGAATGCATAATTGTTTATTCCTAAAAAGAAATCCCTCATGCCCATAGAACTCGTTATGTACAGCATGTTCACAAGCTTGACACACATCACCAAAATCAGAATCATTGGCATACAACTCTTTCAAATGTTCAAAACCAAGTAATTTGGATCTAAGCATAGAAATCAAAGCATACCTCCGTGATAGTGCATCAGCAACAACATTATCTTTCCTTTGCCTGTACTTGATCACATATGAGAATATTTCAAGATACTCCACCCACCTTGCATGCCTCTTGCTCAACTTGCCTTGCCCCCTTAAGTACTTGAGTGATTGGTGATCACTATGTATGACAAACTCCTTAGGCAGCAATAATGTTCCCATACTTCAAGAGCTCTCACCAAAGCATAGAACTCCTTATCATAAGTGGAGTAGTTCAAAACAGTTCCACTCAACTTTTCACTGAAATATGCTATGGGTCGGTTTTTCTGCATCAAAAGAACCCCTATACCAACCTCAAAAGCATCACATTCAATTTCAAAAGTTTTAGAAAAATCAGGCAAGCGTAAAACAGGTGTAGTACATAACTTTTCCTTTAAAGTGTTAAATGCATCCTCCTGTTCTTTACCCCATTTGAACCCTGCATTCTTTTTAACAACTTCATTTAGTGGTGCAGCAATAGTAGAGAAATCTTTAACAAATCGCCTATAAACACTTGTCAAACCATGGAAACTTCTTACCTCACTAACGGACATAGGTGTTGGCCATTCTTGAATATTCAAAGTCAACCTCAACTCCCTTAACTCACCACAAAACCTAAGAAGACAACTTTATACATGCAAAAAGAACACTTCTTAAGATTTGCATACAATTTATCCTTCCTAAGCACATCCAAAACAGCCCTAACTTGCAAGACATGATCTTCTATGCATTTGCTGTAAATCAAAATGTCATCAAAATATACAACCACAAATTTCCTAAGAAACTCATGCAAGACATAATTCATTAAGCGCATGAAAGTACTAGGTGTATTAGATAACCCAAATGGCATTACTAACCACTCATACAATCCATATTTAGTCTTAAATGCAGTTGATGAGAGCACAAGCATGGATGGCATGAAGAGAGGAGCAGTAGATGAGCTAACATTGCCTCAAGGACCAATTACAAGATTAAGGGCCAAAAAGTTCAAGGAATCACTTCAAACTTATATGGGCAGAATATTAGAAGGAATGGAAGCTCAAGATGCAATGAAGGCCAATGGAGCTTCACCTAATCAAATTGGGCTGAATTTGCAAGATGGGACCAACCTATGTTTAATTCATTATTCCAAGTTAATAGATTAGTTTTGGGCAGTTTACTACTTGCATTTTCGTTTGGGCTTGTATTTCTTATTGGGAGGCCCAAGTTTAAGGCTTAACCTAATAGTCTAGGTTATTAAACTTGTGGGGGTATAAATACCCTAGTGTATGGACGAAAATCAGCAGAATGAATGAAAAACAGATTTGTTTTGGAGTTTTATACTCTTGTTCAAGGCTTGGCCTGAATCTCTATTGCATCAAGAATTGAACTTCATCAAGGTATTTACATCCTAGTGAATTTCTGTTCTTGATTCCTCAATCAACCGATTATTTGCGTTTCCATTTGCATCAGTCATTTGGGGGTTCAATAGGTTGGGAGTTCTCCATCTATTCTTGTTCTCTATCAATTTGTGTGTTTGGGGTTTCTGGATCTTGAATATCCATGGGGTTCCGCATCAGCAGTTTTCTACTCATCTCCTTCTTTCATCCTAATCTGATGATAGCCACTTTTTAAATCAATTTTAGTGAACACACATGCACCATGTAATTCATCTAGCATATCATCTAACCTAGGAATAGGATGGCGATACTTTACAGTGATTTTGTTGACAGCCCAACAATGCACGCATATTCTCAAAGTTCCATCTTTCTTGGGTACCAAAAGAACTGGTCCAGCACAAGGACTCATGCTCTCTCTTATACACTCTTTTGCCAACAACTCATCTAGTTGCCTTTGCAACTTCTTTGTCTCCTCTAGATTGCTTCGATAAGCTGGTTGGTTAGGAATCTATGCTCTAGGTACAAAATCAATCTGATGCTCAATTCCTCTTTTAGGTGGTAACCCGTAGGGTATCTTCTCAGGAAAGACATTACTGAATTCTTGCAATAAAGTCACAAACACACTTGGCAATTTGGGGTTAAGGTCAATTTCAGTAAACAAAGTTTCCTTAAACCGAATCAAAATCAAGGCTCTCTTGCCTAAGTAAGCACTCTTTAAATCTCTCTCTTTTGCATAGAAACATGGTTGTTTCTTAACTTTTTCAGTCCTCTCTTTTTCCTTTCTGTTTACTCCCTTTCTTTTTATGACTCACTAACTTATTCTCTTTTGCACATCTCACTTTCTTTTCCTCACTTGTGCAGTCACTCAACATTGGGCCTTTATCTTTATTCTTTTCTCTCATGCCCCCTGTTCTCTCATTATTCTTTTTCACCTTACTATCTAAACTCCCACAAGCTGATTGTTGAAGCTTAACTTGATCAAGGTAAGCATCTTTAGGAGATAAAGGTGCTAGAGTGATTTTCTTGCCATCATCTCAAAGGAGTATCTGTTTCTATACCCATCATGCATTACATGCCTATCAAATTGCCAAGGCCTCCCCAACAATAAATGACCAGCATGCATGGGTACTACATCACATACAGCTTCATCACTATACTTCCCAATAGTAAAAGCTACCACAACCTGCCTAGTAACTTTCACTTCTCCACTATCATTCAACCATTGTAGCCTATAAGGAGTAGGGTGTTTAACACATTTCAGCCCCAATTTATCCACCAAAGTGGTGCTGGCCACATTAGCACAACTACCCCCATCAATAATCATGCTACAAACTTTACCACCAACTAAACATCTAGTGTGAAATATATTTTCTCTTTGTTCCAAGCTTTCTTCTTTAACATTCAGATTCAATGCACGCCTAGCAACAAGAGACTCACCATGAGCAACATATTCAACATCCCCATCAACATCAGAACAATCCTCTAAAGATGGTATGCTACTCTCACTACCATTCCCGTCACAATCATTATATTTTCAGATTCAGAAACAATTTCATC
This sequence comes from Dicorynia guianensis, assembly GCA_037013595.1. Lineage (NCBI taxonomy): Eukaryota > Viridiplantae > Streptophyta > Magnoliopsida > Fabales > Fabaceae > Dicorynia > Dicorynia guianensis. Next base: position 26,243,019 of record JASUAB010000001.1, on the reverse strand, counting down.
ACCTTTAATGTACATGGTCTTTCTATTAGGACAATTAGATGCATAATGACCATGACCTTGACACTTTAAACACTTTATATCTGTATGTTTAGAGGTTTTTGAAAAGGAATCAAAAGTACCCTTTTGAGTTGAAGTACTCTTCTTATTTTTGTTTGCATCCAGCCCCTTTTCCTTGGAATCAGTGGCTTTCTCCTTCTTCTTCTCATCATATTTGTTCCATTTTGAACTCCATTTGCTGCTGGAATTCGAAAATGACTTGGCTGCTCCCCTTTGTTTTTGTTGTCTCTCCACCTTCATGGCCATGTTAACTAGGTTCTCCATCTCAGCATAATGGTGCAACTCCACTACATCAGCTATCTCCTTGTTCAGACCTCCTATAAACCTAGCCATTGTCACATCCCTATCCTCCTCAATGTTACCTTTAATCAAGAGCATTTCCATATCTCCTTGTGGTAATCTTCCACTGATTTTGACCCTTGAGTAAGCTTATGCAACTTCTGGTGCAACTCTCTATAGTAATAAAAAGGCACAAATTGCATCTTCATTACTCTCTTCATCTCATCCCAACTCTCAATAGGATATTTACCAATTCTCCTTCTAGACATCACTAATTCATCCCACCAAACTAAAGCATAATCTGAAAATTCTACTGCAGCCAACCTCACCTTCTTCTCTTCAGAATAGTTGTGACAAGCAAATATCAAATCCATTTTTCTCTCCCACTCCAAGTACACTTCAACATCATTTCTACCCTTAAATGGAGGTATATTCATCTTGATAGCATTTAGATTACTATCCCTCCTATTTTCTATTCTAATTTCACCCCTTTTTATTTCGAGCTGAACTGCTCTCTTCAAATTCATCTTTAAATAACACCTGATCAAACTCATTTTTATGTCTGTTCCTATCATTAGTTTGCCTACCATTATCTGGGAAGCTTTCTGACAACTCCCTCTTCCATTCATCTAACTCATCTAGCCTACTATTCAACTTTTGAAATTGACTAGTAAAGGCCCTATATATCAATTTCATGTCTGGAGTCATGTTAACTTCTTCATCTGAGGGCTCTTTACCCTCCCTCCTTGTTACAGGATTATTTATGAACCTGCAAGAAATGTTAGTAAAACAGCCTCACAAAACACTCCCTCATGTGTTTCACTGAAAAGATGGCACTCCACTTGTGTTTCACACAAGTGTTAGCTTTTACCCTCTTTAAGTCACACAGTCAAGCCTTTTACCACTCAAGCTTGTTGTTCTCAATTGCACTTCAGAATTAATCCTCAAACCAAAATACTCACAAGCAGCAAATTAATACTAGGATTGCAATGAAAAACACTTAACAGGAAAGACAAGTACAAAAAAAAAAAATTAGAAGCAAATATACTAGAATGAATAAATTGGAATGAGCATGCAAGATATGAAGAGTTTGCTGCCCAAAATACTGATCTCAAATTAACAAGAATCAAATTGTTAATTATGGTGTATATGGGAGCAAAAGCAGGAGAAACCAAAAATAGAAACTTAGATTTGAAGGAAAAAGACAAAACTAATACAGAAATTGATGTTTCCTTGATGGAAAGATCAATTTTGAGGAAAAAGGATATAAAGACAAAAAGGAAAGAAATCAAATAGGTTTCCTAAAATGATGTTAATCTCACAAATTGTGCTTATGCATCTTTGACTTTGCTAATTAATTTCCAAAGCCCAAAGTGTGTTCAGACCTGAATTCAATCATACCCCTAATTCTGCCCCAAAAATTGTATAGGTTCAAAGAACTTGCTGCCAACCTGATTAAACATTTCTATGGTGCTTTTCTTCTAGCCGCAACTCTTTCAATTTTGTTCCTTTTCTTTTTTTTTTAACAGCGGCACAATTTTTTTTTTTGAATATAGGATAAACAGCAAACAACACCAAAATATCCAAATCAAATCCCAAAAAATCAAATCAGCTGCAACTTGCACTTCTATACCCAGATCTGATTCTAGTTGATATTACGCAGAGAAGAAAAAAAGAAAATAGCCAAACTATAACCTAGGATAAATAAGAATTTACCCTAATCTGGCTCTGATACCAAATGATGTGGAACCCCATAGATATTTAAGATCTAGAAACCCCAAACACACAATTGATAGAGAACAAGAATAGATGGAGAACTCCCAACCTATTGAACCCCCAAATGACTGATGCAAATGGAAACACAAATAATCGGTTGATTGAGGAATGAAGAACAGAAATTAACTAGGATGTCAATACCTTGATGAAGTTCAATTCTTGATGCAACAGAGATTCAAGCCAGGCCTTGAACAAGAGTATAAAACTCCAAAACAATTCTTTTTTTTCCATTCATTCTACTGATTCTCGTCCATGTAGTAGGGTATTTATATTCCCACAAGTTCAAATAACCTAGATTATTTGGTTAGCCCTTAAACTTGGGCCTCCCAACATAAAAAAAAGCCCAAACACAAATTGCAAGTAGTAAACTACCCAAAAACTATTCTGTTAACTTGGAATAATGAATTAAACAGAGGTTGGACCCATTTTGCAAATTCAGCCCAATTTGATTAGGTGAAGTTCCATTAGCCTTCATTGCATCTTGAGCTTCTATTCCTTCTAACATTCTGCCCATATAAGTTTGAAGTGATTCCTTGAACTTTTTGGCCCTCAATCTTGTAATTGGTCGTTGAGGTAATGTTAGCTCATCCGCTGCTCCTTTTCTCTTGCCATCCATGCTTGTGCTCACATCAAAGGTGTTCTAAGCTACTTCTAAGAGGGGATGGACCATTTCAAGTTCTTGAGTGCATAAATGACAATGCATACAAGCTAGATTTACTAGGCGAGTATAATGTTAGTGCCACTTTCAACGTTACGAATTTAACCTGCTTTGATGTAGGTGATGATTTGAGGACAAATCCTCTTCAAGAGGAGGGGAATGATGATAAAAGCATGGCGGATACGGGTGATCCAACTCAAATTCCAAGTGGTCCAATTACAAGAGCTAGAGCTAAAAGGTTCAAAGAGGCTTTCAATGGATTGATGCAGAGCATTTGGGTTGAGGAGTGCTTTTTGAGGCCCAAATACTTAGACTCAAGTGCAGATCAAGGGTGGATTTCGTTGGTCCAAGTGGTGGAGTAATTTCAGCCTTTTTCTAAAGCCCATACACTTGGAAGGATTACTTTCAGCTCAAGCATGTGGATTTGAGAGAATTAAGGAGATTAGATTTGGTTGTTATTACCCAGCGAATTTGGGATAACTTTTCTTTTTTATGGGATTCGGTCAGCCTTTTAGAATATATTTTCAGCAATTATTGTCATTGGACTGATTATTTGGCTACTTATTCTCTTGTAAAGGCTGGCATGCCATAATTATAGGAATTACCTTCCTTTTGCTATTTGTTTCCTTTTTCAAATTATAATAACTCAGCCTATATATATGTATACCAAGGTTGAGAAGTTTAGATCAGTTTTCTAGATAAAAGTTGAGAGTTTTCTCTTTGGTTCTTTAGAGAACTTTCCAAACTTATCAAGAACTTGTTCTTGTGAAGTTCATTCGACTTATCAAATGGTTCACCATCCCGTTTGTGGCGTCTACACATACTAAGGTTCGTGTTTTTTTATAAACATCAAGTCGAGGTTTCTACCTACAAAATCTAATCATAGAACGGTCTTGAGAATCAATTTTGTTGATAGGTCTCATTATTCTTGGCAAGGTTCGCATCAACTGGGGAGTGGGGGAGAGAGTGAGAGGGAAATTTTAGACTAGTAGAGAGATAGAGTGATAGAAGTTTTAAACAGAGAAAAGTTTTGGAGAAAAAGAGAGTAAAAGAGAGAGAAAAGTTTAAGAGCAAGTGAAAGGGAGAAAGAGGGAGATAAAGAGAGTATCAAGTGTAATTTCTTCCATTATACCATACCCTTTTTCTTATTTTTAGAGAGTGAGAAAGGGAGAGATATGTTGGAGAGGGAAAGAATGTATTGGGAAGAGAGAGAGAGAGAGAGAGAGAGAGAGAGAGAGAGAGAGAGAGAGAGAGAGTGTTGGGGAGATAGGGAGAGAGTGTTGAGCAGGGAGAGAGAGATAGAGAGAGGGTGCTAGGGGGTGAGGGACAGAGAAAGGGATATAGATTGCTAGGAAGTTAGAGAGAGACAGGGAGAGAGGTAAAGAGAGAAGTTTGAGAGAGAGAAAGAAACACATCAAAGAAAGAGACAAAGGGAAGTTTTAGAGACAAAGGGAAATATGTTGGATAAAGAGAGGGTGATAGAGAGTGTGTTGGGGAGATAGAGAGGGAGAGAATGAGGAAAGGAGGGAGAGAGTGTCAAATTCAATTTCTTCCATTATACCATACCCTTTTTCTTAGTTTAAGAGAGTAAGTGTGAGAGAGAAAGTGAGAAAAGGAGAGACATGTTGGAGAGAGAAAGAGAGAGAGAATGTGTTGAGGAGGGATGAAAGAGATAGAAAGAGGGTGATAGAGGGAGAGGGGTAGAGATTGTTAGGAAGTTAAAGAATGACAGGGAGAGAGGTAAAGAGAGAGAGAAAGAGACATGTTGGAGAAAGAGAGAGAGGAAAGTTTTAGAGACAAAGAGAGACGTGTGCAATAGAGTGTGTGTTGCAGAGAGAGAGTGCGTGTTAAGACCAATTTCTTCCATTATACGATACCCTCTCTTAGTTTTAGAGAGTGGGTGTGAGAGAGAGAGACATGTTGGAGAGAGAGATTGAGGGAGTGTCTTTCTGTTGGAGAGAGAATGTGTGTTGAGGAGGGAGGGAGACAGATATACAGAGAGGGAGGGAGAAAGAAGTTTTAGCAAGAGAGTGAGAGAGAAAAATTTTCATTAAAGGGAGAGATAAAAGTATGAGAGAGAAGCCAGGAGAAGTTTTGAACACAGAGAGAGAGAAAAGAGAGAGCAAGACAGAGAAGGAGAGACAAAGAGAGTGAGAGAGAGAAAGAGGAGGAATAAGAGAGCAAGTGTGGGGGGGAGAGAGATGTGTAGGAAAGAAAGAGGGAGAGAGAGATTGTGTGTTAGGAGGGGAGAGAGAGAGAGAGAGAGAGAGAGACAGTGAGAGGAATAGAGGGTGAGAGAGTTAGGCAGGAGAGAGTATGTGTATGTTGGGGGAGAGAAAGATTGTTGGGGAGGGATAGAGAGGAATGGAAAGAAGGTCATGGAAAGAGGGAGAGAGAGGGAGATGAAGTGTGTGTGTGTGTGTTGGGAACAAAGAGAGAGACAGAGAGAGGGAGTTAAGGAATGGGGGAGAGAGAGTGAGCGAGCAAAATTTTAGATAGAAAGAGAGATAGAGTGACAGAAGTTTCAAACAAAGAGAAGTTTTAGAGAGAGAGAAATTTTAGAGAGTAAGTGAGAGGGAGATAGAGAGAGTGTCAAACTCAATTTCTTCCATTATACCATACCCTTTTTCTTAGTTTTAGAGAGTGAGTGTAGAGAGAAAGTGAGAAAGGGAGAAATGTGTTGGAGAGAAAAAGAGAGAGAGAATGTGTTGAGGAGATAGAGAAGAGTGTTGAGGTAGGAGTGAGAGAGATACAGAGAGGGTGACAAGGGGAGAGAGACAGCAATTATCAGGAAGTTAGAGAGAGATAGGAAGAGAGGTAAAGAGAAAAGTTTCACAAAGAGAGAGATAGACACATTGGAGAAACAGAGGGAAGTTTATAGACGAGAGAGACGTATTGGATAGAGAGATCAACAGAGAGAGAGTGTGTGTTAGGGAGAGAGAGAGATATGTTAAGTCCAATTTCTTCCATAAGACCAAACCCTTTTTCTTAGTTTTAGAGAGTGAGTGAGAGAGAGAAAGAGATAGAAAGGGACATTGTTGGGAAGTTAGAGAGAGATAGGAAGAGATAGAAAGAGAGAGAAGTTTTAGAGAGAGAGACAGACATGTTGGAGAAAGAAAGGGAAGTTTTAGAAACTGAGAGAGGCATGTTAGAGAAAGTGTGTGTGTGTGTGTGTGTGTGTGTGTGTTGGGGAGAGAGAGACAAAATGAGGGATATAGAGAGAGAGCAAGGGAGACAATGGTAGAGAGAAAGATCATTAAGTCCAGTTTCTTCCAGTATACCATACCCTTTTTCTTAGTTTTAGAGAGTGACTTAGAGAGAGCAAGAGAGAGAAAGAGAGAGAGTTGGGGGGGAGAGAAAGTGTTTAGAAGGGAGCAAGAATGATAGGGAGAGAGATAGAGAAAGAGAAAGGGACAAAGAGAAAAGGAGAAGTTTCAAAGACAGAGAGAGTAAGTGAGAGAAATTTTCATCAGGGAAAGATAGAAGTATTAGAGAGAAGGCAAGAGAAGTTTTAAACACAGAGAGAGAGGGAGAGACATGTTGGATAGAGAGATAGAGGGAGAAAGGGTGACAAAGAGAGAGAGAGAGAGAGAGAGAGATAATGATGGGAAGAAAGATAGTGTTAGGCAGGAAACAAGAGAGATAGAGAGGCTATTGGGGAGATAAAGGGAGCAAGAAACAGAGAAGGAAACACAGAGAGAGAGAGAGAGAGAGAGAGAGAGCAAGAGAAAGAGAGAGGGAAAATGTGTGCATGTGTTGAATAGAGAGAGAGAGAGTTAGGGGGAGAGACAAAGTGTCAGTGCACATGTGGTGGGGAGACAGAGATGAAAAGAAGGTGTTAGGGAGAGAAAGATGGAGTGTACGAGGAAGAGAGAGAGAGAACTGGGGAGTGGGGGAAGAGTGTGAGAGAGAAGTTTTAGACAAATAAAGACATAGAGTGACAAAAGCTTTAAACAAAGAGAAGATTAAGAGAAGGAGAAGCTTTAGAATGTGGGTAAGAGGGAGAAAGAGAGAATGTTTAGTTCAATTTCTTCCATTATGCCTTAGTTTTAGAGAGTGAAAGAGACAGAGAGAAAGAGACACAAAGAAAGATGTTGGAAAGAGGAAGAGAAGGGGGAGAGAGAGCAAGGAAGAGAGAGTTTGTGTGGGTAGACAAAGAGAGAGTGTTGAGTAGGGGTGAGAGAATTAGAGAGAAAGGTTGATAGGGAGAGAGAGAAAGAGGGAGAGAGATTGTTGGGAAGTTAGAGAGAGGTAAAGAGAGAGAAGTTTTAGAGTAAGAGATAGACATGTTGGAGAAGGAGAGAGAAAGAGGGAAGTTTTAGAGACAAGAAAGCTTTGTTAGACACAGAGAGCGATAGAGAGAGAGAGACTAAAAAGAGAGAGAAGGAGAGGGAGAGAAATTTTGGACAAAGACACAGAGAGAAACTGAAGTTTTAGAGACAAAGTGAGAGAAGTTTTAAACACAAAGACAGAGTAAGGAGAGAGAGTGTGTTTGTATTGGGGGAGAGAGAATGAAAGAGAGTGTGTGTTGGGTAGAGAGAGGGAGGGAAGTTTCAAAGAGAGAGAGATGTGTTGGACAGAGAAAGCAACAAAAAGAGAGAAAAGTTTTAGAAAGAGACATATGTTGCAAAGAAAGGGAGTGTTGAAGTTCTCAAGACTCTTGAAGGAAGGCGCAAGAAAGAAGAAAGAAAGAAAACTTCAGAACTCCAAGATGTGAAAGTTCTGAAATGTAAATCTGATTCAAATGAATTAATCTACAAATGATGTAGCTGAGATTACAATTTATAGACTAAGACTCAATGACTGAATTACACTAATGTCCCTAAGTAATAAACTGAAGACAAGATTAATAGAGTAACATCAGAACCACACGAGACCCTTACTGCACCTGCACTCACCAAAGTAGCCTAAGCAGCCTTATCTCTAACATCCCCCCTCAAGCTCAGTGGCATGACTTGGAAGAGGAATGACACTGAGCTTGTCTCTAAGTTGAAGAAACCTTGAAGTTGAGACTGCCTTGGTGAGGATATCTGCTGTTTGATCAAGAGACGGAATATGATAGACTTCAATTTCTTTATTGTTGACCTTTTCACGAACAAAATAAAGATCTAGTTCAATATGCTTAGTCTTTGAATGAAGGACCGGATTTGCTGATAAGCTGACTGTGCTCATATTGTCACAATATATTCTAGGAGCTTTTGGTAGTTGAATGCTGAGTTCTTTGAGTAAAGACTGCAGCCAAGCCAATTCTGCCACTGCACTTGCAAGACTCCTATATTCAGCTTCAGTACTTGATCTAGACACTGTTGCTTGCTTTTTAGATGACCAAGAAACGAGATTAGGGCCAAGATAAACACAAAAACCTGAGGTGCTGCGCCTATCATCAATATCTAACGCCCAATCAGCATCACAAAAGACAGTGAGCTCAAGAGTTGATGATCTTTGGAGAACTAGAGCATGACATATGGTGCCTGCAAGATACCTCAGTATTGGTTTAACCAACTTCCAATGTACATCTATAGGGCAATGCATAAATTGACAAGCTTTGTTCACACTATATGATAATTCTGGTCTAGTAATGGTAATATATTGTAATGCTCCCACAAGTGATCTGTATGCAGCTTGATCAGAAATAGGAGAACCACTACTAGCTGAGATATGTGGTGTTGACACCATAGGAGAGGGATAGACTTTGCACCTTGCATACTAGCCCTAGTAAGAAGATCCTTAATGTATTTGGACTGAGATAAGTATATTGCACCAGCAGAACTGTAAGTAACTTCAATACCTAAGAAGTATTTTAGTTTCCCAAGATCCTTTAATGAGAACTTTGCATTCAGTTGATCAATCAAGTGCTGAACCAAAGTTGGTGAAGATCCAGTAATCAAAATATCATCCACATAGACTAAAACATAGAGAGAATGATGAGAAGTAACTTGAAGAAACAAGGAAGAATCACATTTTGCCTTGGTAAAGCCAAGATCAAGTAAAGCTTCAGACAATTTTTGAAACCATGCACGAGGAGCTTGCTTAAGGCCATAGAGAGCCTTATGAAGCTTGCAAACTTGAGATGAGTCAGCTGATTCATACCCAGGAGGCTGCAGCATGTATACATCTTCATTCAAATCACCATTTAAAAAGGCATTATTAACATCTATTTGATGGATGTTCCACCCTTTTGATAAGGCCAAAGTGAGAAGAACTCGAATTGTGACTGGCTTTACTACTGGACTGAAAACTTCATGAAAATCAACTCCTGCCTCTTGATTATACCCTTTTGCAACTAATCTTGCTTTATATTTGTTGACAGTGCCATCTGGATTTTCTTTAACTTTAAACACCCATTTACACCCTATAGGCCTCCTACCTTTGGGTAGAGCTTCTAAACTCCATGTCTTGTTGCTCATGAGCGCTGCATACTCAAGATCCATGGCACACTTCCATTCTGGTATGTTAAGAGCTTCTTCAACAGTTTGAGGCTCTCTAGAGACAGTAAGCACTGTTGGTGCAGTTCCTCTTGCTTTGCTACTAGTCACCATTGAGTGATTGTTTGAATTGAGTGCCTTTGCTTTGCTACGGGTCATCATTGGGTGGACATTTTGAGGCACACGTTGAGGAACTTCAAATTCTGCAGAGGTACCTGAAACATGCTGCAAAGAATCCACAACATTGGTATTATTAGCAAGTGCACATGAGTTATTTGTTTGTTCAGCAAATGCATTGGTATTCTGAGAATGTCTTGCATTAGAGAATGATAGAATAGGAGGTATGGCTGAAGGTGGAGGAGGAACAAAATGGGATTTGTTACTGGAAGGTGACTGCTGTGAGGAACCCTTGCTGTTCTTGAATGGAAAACTACTTTCATCAAATATGACATCTCTAGATATAATTGTTTTCCCATCAGGATGCAAACACTTGTATCCTTTGTGTGCTGGACTATAACCAAGAAAGGTACACTCAATGGATTTGAACTGAAACTTGGGATTATTGTAGGGCCTTAGGTTAGGATAGGCTGCACACCCAAAGACTTTGAGAGAAGAATAATCAGGTTTGATTTTGTACAAGGTTTCAAAAGGAGTAGAACCATTTAGGACTGGTGTGGGTAGTCTATTAATGAGATACACAGCTGTGCTAAAAGCTTCAGTCCAAAATGAACTAGGTAAAGATGATTGGTGAAGCAAGGCTAGTCCAGTCTCAGTTATATGTCTATGTTTCCTTTCTGCAAGCCCATTTTGTTCATGTGTATAAGGGCATGAAACACGGTGAACTATCCCTTGGTCTTTCAAATATTCAGTGAAAGCTCTAAACTCTCCTACCCAATCAGTTTGTAAGGCAAGAATTTTGTGGTTGGTTTGAAGTTCTACTTGTTTTTTGAAATGAATAAAGGTCTGTAATGCATCAGACTTGCTTTTGAGAAAGTAAATCCATGTGTAACGGGTAAAGGTATCTACAAAATGTATGTAATATCTATGTCCCTCTCTTGACAGCATAGGTGCTGGTCCCCACAGATCAGAATGAATTAGTTGAAGAGGTTTTGAGTATTCTGTTTGAGAAGAGGCAAAAGGAAATTTATGTAATTTACTAAGGCAGCAAGATGAACAAAAGGAAAGCTCTTTATTTGGTATTCTGATGTTACAAGAAGTGAGTACATTCTTGACAGTTTGTGTAGAAGCATGGCCCAATCTAACATGCCATTTGTCTAACTCAGAACAAGAATTTAACAAAGAAGAAGTATGGGAACTATGTACAGTAGGTGAAGTAATATTTGGTGACTGAGTTGTTGACACCTTTGTATTGATACATGGTCCTTTTTCAATGCGAAATTCATCAAAGACATACAAGCCTTTTCTAACAGTCCCCTTCAAAAGTATTTGATGAGTATCCTGAGATTTAACATAACAAGAGTCAGGATGGAACGCAAAATAGACATAATTGTCTTTTGCAAACTGAGAAACACTCACAAGGTTTTTGGTAATATTTGGAACATGAAGAAGTGAGTTTAGGTGAAGATTTTGATTAGAAAAGCAAGACTTAATCTGAGAATTACCAATGTTTTTAATGAACAAACCTGAGCCATTACCAATGTGCACCTTCTCCTTTCCATTATATGGAGTCTTCTGCACAATGTTAGAGGCATCCACTGTCACATGATTAGTGGCCCCAGAATCAGGATACCATTCTTGATCAATGCCATTGCTGCTGCTGTTAGAAGTGAGCATTGCATAGGGTGTGTTTCTGACATTGCCATTGGCGCCATTGGCTGTCTTGCTGAAGTGGCTAGGCACTTGAGCTGGTCCTTGAAAACTCTTATCAAATCTGTGATAACAACTCCAGGACTGATGTCCATATCTCCCACATAATTGACATTGAATGTTGCTTTTATCAGAAAACCTTCCATTTCTACCAGAAAACCTCCCATTGTTGTAACTCCCTTTGCCTCTGAAAAAGTTTCCTCTACCTCCAAACCTTCCTCTATTTGCATACTGACCAGGGAAACTTTGATAACCACTTCTGTTCACATTGTAATTCTGAGGATGTGTAGCAAGATTCACTGTCATACCTTCTACTTCTTTATGATGCTTCTCAATTCTATTTTCTTGTGCAAGCAATAATGCTTCAATCTCTTCAACTGAATATGGATCAGTTCTAGAAAGAATGGATGTAACAAAACCATCATATTCTGAGGAAAGACCATCAAGAATTACCTCTATATGGTCACTTTCTGTAATTGCATGTCCAACTGAAGCCAAAGAATCAACAAGATTCTTGATCTTTAAAAGATAATCAGTGGCTGTCATGGATCCCTTCTTCATGGTCTGCAGCTGCGCCTTGAATTGCTTGATCTTTGCCTTTGTATGAGAAGCAAAGAAAGTTTCCACCTTCTCCCAGACCTGGTACGAAAATTCACACCCTACCATTCTTGTAAGAATGTTTTCTGACATTGTTGATAGCAGCCAAGACAGCAAGAGCTGATCTTGCTTCTTCCAAAGAACATACTGCTGACTCAAGATTCCAAGAACTCTTCCTTGCTCATCTATTGCAAATCTTGATGGCACTTCTTGACCACCACTGATGTATTTCTCTAGTTCATGCCCTCTGATGGCTGCAAGAACTTGTTGTTTCCACAACAGATAGGAATTGCTGTCTAATTTCACAGAAATTGAATGACTAAAAGAAACTAGTGAAGCATTCAAAGATGCTAAAGAAAACGTATTCATATTCTCTCCCATTGGATCAAAGCTCTGATACCATGTTGAAGTTCTCAAGACTCTTGAAGGAAGGCGCAAGAAAGAAGAAAGAAAGAAAACTTCAGAACTCCAAGATGTGAAAGTTTTGAAATGTAAATCTGATTCAAATGAATTAATCTACAAATGATGTAGCTGAGATTACAATTTATAGACTAAGACTCAATGACTGAATTACACTAATGTCCCTAAGTAATAAACTGAAGACAAGATTAATAGAGTAACATCAGAACCACACGAGACCCTTACTGCACCTGCACTCACCAAAGTAGTCTAAGCAGCCTTATCTCTAACAAGGAGCAACAAGAGAGTGTGTGTTAGGGGAGAGAGAGATTGCAAGAGAGAGGGAAGGAGAGAGTGTGTTGGGGAGAGAGGGGGAGGGAAAGAAAAGACAGAGTGCTAAGTCCAATTTCTTCCATTATACATACCCTTTATCTTAATTTTAAAGAGTGAGAGAGAGATGTCTTGGGGAGAGAGAGAGTGAATGAGAGAGAAATTTTTGTTAGAGAGATAGAGACAAAACTATTAGAGATGGTAAGAGAAGTTTTAAACAGAGAGAGGTAGAGAGACATGTTGGATACAGAGATAGAGGGAGAGAGAGAGAGAGATAAACAGACACAGAGAGAGGAAGAGGGAGAAAGATGAGAGAGAGAGTGAGTGAGAGTGAGAAAGTAAGAGAGAGACTAGAAAAGAGAGAAAAGTTTTAAAGTTTTAGGGAGAGAGTAAGAAAAGTTTTAAAGAGAAAAACAAAGAGAGAGAAGTTTTGGAGGGAGAGTTGTTTTAGAGGGAGAGAAAGAGAAGATTTAGAGAGAAAGAGAGACAACGAGAGAGAAGTTTTAGAGAGCAAGACAAGGAGAGAAAGGGAGAGGGTTGGGGAGAGTGAGTGAGAGAGATAGAGAGAGTCAAATTCAATTTCTTCCATTATGCCATACCCATTTTCTTAGTTTTAGAGTGTGAGTGAGAGAGAGAGAGACACAGAGAGAGAGAGAGAGAAGAGAGAGTTTATGGTGGGGAGAGAGAGAAAGAAAATGTGCTAGGGACACAAAGAGAGAGTGTTGAAGAGGAAGCAAGAGAGATAGAGAGAGCTTTTAAACACACACACACACACACTGTGAGTGAGAGAAGTTCTAGAGAGACATAGAGGAGAAGTTTAGACAGACAAAGAGAGTGAACAAGAGAAAGGGAAACAAAGAGAGAGAGAGAAGTTTCAAAAAGAGCGAGAGAGAGACAAACAGAGTAAAGTTTCAATGAGATCAAGATAGGGGACATTGGAAGAGGTTCTATAAAGATACACAGGACAGAAAGGGAAGGTTTAGAGGGAAAGAAAGAAAGCTAGTGAGAGAAAGTGGGATAGAGAGAGATGCAAGCAAGAGGGAGAGAGAATGAGGGAAAGGGAAGTTTTAGAGAGAGAAATAGTAAGTTGGTGAGTGCTAGAGTGAAAGGGAGAGAGTGAGAGCGAAAGAAAGTGAGTGAGAGAGAGGGAGAGGGAGAGAAGTTTCTGCAAAAGATAGAGAGAGGAGAGACATAGAAATTTCAAAGAGAGCCAAAGATAGAGAACTTCTTGACAAACCAAGAAATAGAGAAAAAGAGAAGTTTCAAAGAGAGTGTAAGAGAGAGAAAGAGAAGTTTTACATATAGAGAGAGCTTTTATAGAGAACAAGAGAGGGACAGTAGTTTTTAGGGTGGAGAGAGAGAGAGAGAGAAGTTTTACATATAGAGAGAGCTTTTATAGAGAGCAAGAGAGGGACAGTAGTTTTTAGGGTGGAGAGAGAGAGAGAGAGAAGTTTTAAAGAGAGAGTGAGAGAGTGTGAGAGGGAAGTTTCAAAGAGTGAGAGACACAAATAGAGAAAGAAAGCAAGTGGGAGAAAGTGGGATAGAGAGAGTGTGAGAGAAAGTGAAGTTTTAGAGAGAGATATAGGGATAGTAGGTCAGTGAGTGCTAGAGTAAGGGGAGAAAGAGTGGAAAACAGAAAGAGAGTGCATAAGAGAGTGAGAGAGAGACAGTGGGAGAGGGAGAGAAGTTTCAGAGGTTGAAAAACAGAGAGAGAAGTTTTAAAGAGAGCAAGAGAGAGAAGAAAAGAGCGAGATAGAAAGAGAGAGAGAGAGAGTTTTAGAGAGAACAAGATAGAGAGCAAAAGACATGGGGTAGAGAGAAAGAAAGGGGGTGATATGAACCCACCTAACTGCACCTCAAAAGCTAGTTTATAAAGAGAGGTTTGCAAACCCATATATATAACACCCAAGACCTATCTACCTAACCAATGTGGGACTTCATCATTCCCGACCCCTTTAGACTGTATGTCCTCGTATAGAAAACTAGGATCCATGGGCCACACTGACCAGAGCAGGGTAGACTCTGATACCATATGATATGAACCCACCTAACTCCACTTCAAAAGCCCGCTTGTAAGGGGAGGTTTGTGAACCCATATATATAACACCCAAGACCTCTCTGCCTAACCAATGTAAGACTTCATCATTCCTGACCCCTTTAGACTATATGTTCTCGTATAAAGAACCAGGATCCATGGCCCACACTGACCAGAGCCTACCACCTAACTCCATCTCAAAAGCTAGCTTGTGAGGGGAGGTTTGCGAACCCATATATATAACACCCAAGACCTCTCTGCCTAACCAATATGGGACTTCATCAGGGAGAGAGGGGGAGAGTGAGTGAGAGAAGGTGGGAGACAGAGTTACAGAGAGAGAGGGAGTGAGTAGGAGACACAAAGAGTGAGAGAGAGGGATTGGGAGGGGGAGTGAGAGATACAAAGGGAGCAACAGAGATAGAAATGTTAAAGAAAACAAGAGAGAGGGAGAGGTGGAGAGAGAGCACAAGAGAGAGAGAAATTTTAAAGAGAATGAGAGAGATAGAAAAGTTTTAGAGAGACAGAGAGGGGGAAGTTTCTAAGAGACAAAGAGTAGAAAGAGAAAGAGTCAATGAGAGAAGTTCTAGTCAGACACAGATAGACAGAAAGAGGGGGAAGGTGACACAAGAGAGAAAGAGAGAGAAAAGGAGAGAGAAAGAGAGAAAGCAAAAGCGAGACATTTCATGAAGATGAGAGGGATGCTTTAGAAAGAGAAAGAGAAGTTATAGAGAGGAGAAAGTGAATGAATTAGAGAGAAAAGGAAAGAGAGAGATAGATGGAGAAGTTCTAGAGAGACATACAGAGATAAAGGCAGACACAGTGAGAGAAGAGGAGAGTTTTAAAGAGAGAGTAGTTTTACAAAGAGAGAGCAAGAGAAAGAGAGAAGGAAGTTTTAGGGAGAGCTAGAGAGTGATAGAGAAAAAGAGGGAGAAAGAAGTTTTAGAGGGACCAAAAGGGAGGGAGAAGGAAGTTTCAAAGAAGAAGAGACAAAGATAGATAAGTTTTAGATAAATTGAGAGAGAAAGTGAGTGATGAAGAGAAGTTTTAGACATAACAAGAGAGGGAAAGAAAGAGCGAGAAAGCAAGAGTCAATGGGAGAGAGTGGTAAATAAATTGCTATGGAGAAGGGAAGAGAGAGTGTGGATGTGCATTAAAAAGAGAAACAGAGAGAAGTTTGAGAGAAAGTGAAATAAAGGGAGAAAGAGAGAAGTTTCAAAGAGAGAGCCAAAAGTTCCATAGAGACACAAAGAGAGAAAGGGAAGTTTTAGAGAGAGAAAATTTTTATGGAGAGAGTGAGTAAGAGAAGTTCTAGGGAGGCACAAGGAGAGAGAAAGAGTAAGGGAGACATAGGAGAGAGAGAGAAGGAAAGGGACAGAGAAAGAAAGGCATTTCCAAGAGAGTGAGAGAGAAGTTTCAAAGAAAAAGAAAGAAGTTTTAGAGGAAGAGAGAGAGAAAGAGAGTGAGTGAGAGAGAGAGCGAAAGAGAGAGATAAGTTTCACACTGAGTGAGAGAGAGAGAGAGCGAGACATACACAGAGAGAGAGAGACTGAGAGAGATAAGTTTTAGAGAGGGAGTAGTTCTAGAAAGTGAGAGTGAGAGAGAGTAGGGGAGAGAGAGTGTGTGTGTGTCAAAGAGATAGAGAGAGATAAGCGTTAAGGAGAACTATAGAGTGACCAAGAGAGAAAGAGAGGGAGAGAGATTTTGGAGAGATCGTAGAGAAGAGAGGGAAGTTTCAAAGAGGGAGAAAGCAACAAGGTAACAAAGAGCGAAGTTTCAAAAAGACAAAGAGAGAGTGAGAAGGGGAGAGAAGTTTTAGATACATGAAGAGAGGGGGGAGAGAGAGAAGTTTCAATGAGAGTGAGACTAAGAGAGAAAGAGAGAAGTTTCAGAAAGAGGCAAAGAGAGTGAGAAGTTTTTTGCAAAGAGTGAGTGATAAAAGTTCCAAAGAGACACAGAGAAAGGCAAAGAAAGAGGGAAAAGAAGACACAGAGAGAGAGAAAGAGAGTGAGTGAGAGAGAGAGGGAAAGAAAGAGAGTAGTTTTAGAGGGAGCAAGAGAGAAAGAGATAGAGAGAGGTTCTATAAAGATGGAGAGCAAGAGAGATAAAGGGAAGTTAGACAGAAGTTTCTTGACAACTTGAGAAACAAAGATGAGGAGAAGTTTAAGAGTGAACATGCAAGAGAAAGGGAGAGAGAGAGAAGTTTTAGAGAAAGAGATAGGAAGGGAGACAGGGAGAGAGAAAGAGAGAAAGAGAAGTTATAAAAAGAGAAAGAGAGTGAATGAGAGAGAGTCGAAAAGAGAGAGAAAGAGAGAAGTTTCAAAGAAAGTGAGAGAGAGATAAAGAGAAAGAGAGATGTTTTATAAAGACATAGAGAGAGAGAAAGGGAAGTTATAGAGAACTTTCTTGACAAACTGAGAAACAAAGATGAAGAGAAGTTTAAGAGTGAGCATGCAAGAGAGAGAAGGAGGAAGAGAGACAGAGAAAAAAAGAGAGAAGTTTCAAAGAAAGAGAGAAAGGGAGAGAGGGAGACATAGAGAGAGAGAGAGAGAACTTTCCAAACTTATCAAGCACTTGTTCTTGTGGCATTCATCCGACTTATCAAACAGATTACCATCCTGTTTGTGGCATCTACACATACCAAGGTTCGTGTTTTCTTATAAACATTGGGTTGAGGTTTCCACCTACAAAATCTGATCGTAGAATGGTCTTGGGAATCAATTTTGTTCATGGGTCTCGTTATTCTTGGCGGGGTTCACATCAGGGGAAGAGAGAGTGTGAGAGAAAGAAGTTTCAAAGAGAGCAAGAGAGAGATCAAGAGTAAGAGAGAGGTTCTATAAAGACACAAAGAGAGAGAAAGGGAAGTTACAGAGAAATTTCTTGACAAACCAAGACACAGAGATGAAGAGAAGTGAAAGAGTGAGCATGCAAGAGAGGGAGGGAGGGAAAGAGAGAGACAGAGAGAGAAAAAAGAGAGAAGCTTCAGAGAATGGGAGAGAGGGAGAGAGAGAGAAAGAAAGAGTGAAAGATAGTGGGAAAGAGAGAAGTTTCAGAGAGAGTGAGAGAGGCATAGAGAGAAAGAGAGAGGTTATGTAAAGACACATAGAGAAAGAAAGGAAAGTTTTTGAAAGAAAGAAAGAGAGAGAGAGAGAGAGAGAGAGAGAGAGAACTTTCTTGACAAACTGAGAAATCGAGAAAGAGAAGTTTCAGACAAAGCAAGGGAGAGATAGTAAGTCAATGAGTGCTAGAATGAGGAGGAGAGAGAGGGAGAGAGAAAGAAAAGTTTTAATGAAAGGGAAAGAGAGAGAGATAGCTAGAGAGAGAGAGAGCACTTTCTTGACAAACCAAGAAACAAAAAGAGAGAAGTTTTAGACACAGAGAGACAGAGGGAAGCACTAAAGAGAGCAAGAAAGAGAGAAATAGAAAAAAGTTTGAAAGAGAGAGAAAGAGAAGTTTTAGAGAGTGTAAAAGAAACACAGAGAAAGAAAAGTCTCAGAAAGAGCAAGAGAGAGAGAGAGAGAAAGCAAGAGAGAAGGGGAGGGAGAGAGGTTTTAGAGAAAGAGAAAGGAAATAGAGAAAGAGAGAGAAAGGGATGGTTTGAAGAGAGAGAAAGAGAAGTTTCAGATTGAGAGAGAGAGAGAGAGAGAGGGAAGTTTAAGAGAGAGAGCAAGAGAGAAAGGGAAAGAACAACATAGAAAGAGAGTGGGAGAGAGAGAAGTTTCAAAGAGAACATGAGAGAGAGAGGGATGGAGAGGAGAGAAGACAGAGAAACGGAGAGAGAGAGATGGAGAAAGAGAAGTTTCAGATAGACCAAGAGAATGAGTAAGAGAGGGAGATAAGTTTCAGATAGAGCTAGAGAAAAAAGGAGAGAGAGAGAGTGCTAAAAAGAGGGAGATTAAGAGTGTCAGAGTGTGTTGGAGGGAAAGAGAGGTGTTTTAGAGAGAGCAAGATAGAGAGGGAAAGACAGAAGTTCTAGAGGGACAAAGACAGAAAGAGAGTAGTTTTGTAGAGAGTTAGAGAGAGACAAAGAGGGAGAATTTTTATGGAGTGAGTGAGAGAAGTTCTAGAGAAATACAAACACAGAGAGAGAGAGAGAGAGCTAGAAATAGAGTGAGTAAGAGAGTGGAGGAAAGAAAGGGAGGCAAGAGACAGAGACACAGAGAGAGAGGTTGTATACAGGCATAAAGAGAGTGAAAGGGAAATTAGAGAGAACTTTCTTAACATACCAAGAAATAGATATAGAGAGAAGTTTAAAAGTGAGCATGCAAGCAAGAGAGAGGGAGTGAGAGAGAGAGAGAGAGAAAGAGAGAGAAAGGGAGAGAGCAAGGCAGAGAAAGAGCAGTTTTAAGGGGAGAGAGAAAGAGTGAAAGAAAAGTTTTTGAGATTAAATGACAGTGAATGAGAGAGAGTGGGAAAGAGAGAGAGATGTTTTAGAGAGAGCAAGAGAGAGACAGAGAGACAGAGAGAAAGAGAGAGGTTTAATAAAGATATAGAGAGAAAGAAAAGGAAATTTTAAAGAGAGAGGGAAAGGGAGAGGGAGATCTTTCTTTACAAACTGAGAAACAAAGAGAAGTTTTTAAAGAGAGCAAGAGAAAGATAGTAAGTCAGTGACTGCTAGAATAATGGGGGAGAGAGAGAGACAATGAGAGAGAGAGGTTATAGAGAAAGAGCAAGAGAGAACTTTCTTTGCAAACCAAGAAACAAAGAGAGAGAAGTTTCAAAGAGAGCAAGAGAGAGGGAGAGAGAAAGAGAAGTTTTAGCTATAGAGGGATACATGGAGGGAAGTATTAGAGAAAGCAAGAAAGAGAGAGAGAAAGAGTACGAGAGGGAGAGAGATTGAGAAAAGTTTCTAAGAGCAAGATAGAGAGAGCAAGAGAGGGTAGAAGTTTTCATGTGAGAGTTAGAGAGAGAAAGAGAAGCTTTAGAGAGAGCAAGAGAGTGAGAGAGGAAAGTTTCAGAGAGTGAGAGAAAGACATAGAAAAAAAGATGTTTTAGAGAGACGAGAGATAGAGAGTGAAAGCAATTTGGAGAAAGTAGGATAGAGAGGGAGATAGTGTGTGAAAGAAAGGGATGTTTTAGAGAGAGCAAGAGATAGTAAGTTAGTTAGTGCTAGAGTGAGGGGGAGAGAGAAAGAGAACAAGTGAGGCAAGGAAAGAGGTTTCAGAGAAAGAGAAACAAAAGAGAGAGAGATAGAGAGAACGTAACAGAGAGAGAGGGGAGAGAGAAAGAGAGGGAGAGAGGGAGGGAGAGTTGCAGAAAGAGAAAGAGATAGAAAGTGAGTGAGAGACAAAGAGAGTAAGGGAGAGAGAGATTGAGAGAGGGAGATAGAGAGAGTGAGAGAGAAGGGGAGAGGGAGAGGGAGAGGAGGGAGAGATAACTTTCAAAGAGAGTGGTAGCAAAGTGCTACAAAGAGGGGAAGAGAGAAAGTATGGTTGTATGATTGAGAAAGAGAGAGAGAGAGATGTTCGTGAGAGTATGGGAGAGATAGAGAGACAATAAGTTTCAGAAAGAAAGTGTATGTGTCGCAGAGAAAGATGTTTCAAAGATAGCATTAAAGAGAGACAGATAGAAGTTTCAGAGAGAGAGAGAGAGAGAGAGAGAAGTTTTAGGGAGAGAGAGGAAGAATGCAAGAGAAGTTTTTAGGAGAGATAGTGAGTGAGAGAGAGTGGGAAAGAGAGAGAAATGTTTCAGAGAGAGCAAGAGGGAGACAAAGAGAAAGAGAGAGATTTAATAAAGAACACAAAGAGAGAAAGGGAAGTTTTAGGAGAGAAAGAGAGAGTGAACTTTCTTTACAAACCAAAAAACAGAAAGAGAAGTTTTAGAGAGAGCAAGAAAGAGATAGTAAGTGATGAAGTGCTAGAATGATGGGGAGAGAGAGTGAGAGCAAGAAGTTTCAAAGAGAATAAGAGAGAGATAGAGACAAAAAGAGAAAGAGAGAGGTTCTATATAGACACAGATAGCGAGAAAGGGAAGTTAGAGAGAACTTTCTTCACAAACCGAGAAGCCGATATGGCAAGAATTTTAAGAGTGAGCACGCAAGAGAGAGGGAGGGAGAGAGACAAAGATAGAGAGAGAGAAAAAGAGAGAAGTTTAGGTGAAAGAGCAGGAAAGGGATAGAGGGGGACATAGAAAAAGGGAGAGAGAAAGAGCGTGGGTGAGAGAGAGTGCTATGGAAAGGGATACTAAGAGTGTCAAAGTGTGTTGGAGGGGGAGAGAGAGAGAGAGAGAGACAGAGACAGAGACAGAGACAGAGAGAGAGAGACAGAGACAGAGAGAGAAGTTTTAAAGGGAGAGAGATAGAAAGAGAATAGTTCTATAAAGACTCAGAGAGAGACATAGAGAGAGGCTGAGAAAGAGGGAGAGGGAGACACAGAGAAAAAGGGAGAAAGAGAGTGAGTGAGAGAGTGGGGGAAAGGGAGAGGGAGAGAAGTTTTAGAGATAGGAAGAGAAAGAGACAGAGAAAGAGGTTCTATAAAGACATAGAGAGAGAAAGGGATGTTAGAGAGAACTTTCTTAACAAACCAAGAAATAGAAATGGAGAGAAGTTTAAGAGTGAGCACATGAGAGTGTTAGAGATAAGGTGTCTTGGTGCAGTGTGCAGGTGCAGTGCTTAGGAGTCACGTGGGTTCTAATCTTGCTTATTAATCTTGTCTCCAGTTTATTAGTTAGGGACATTAGTGCAATTCAGTAATTGAGTCTTAGTCTATAAATTGTAATCTCAGCTACATCATTTGTAGATTAATTCATTTGAATCAGATTTACATTTCAGAACTTTCTACATCTAGGAGTTCTGAGTTTTCTTTCTTTCTTCTTTCTTGCGCCTTCCTTCTAAGATTCTTGAGAACTTCAACATGGTATCAGAGCTTTGATCCAATAGGAGAGAATATGAATACGTTTTCTTTAGCATCTTTGAATGCTTCACTAGTTTCTTTAGTCATTCTATTTTTGTGAAATTAGACAGCAATTCCTATCTGCTGTGGAAACAACAAGTTCTTGCAGCCATCAGAGGGCATGAACTAGAGAAATACATCAGTGGTGGTCAAGAAGTGCCATCAAGATTTGCAATAGATGAGCAAGGAAGAGTTCTTGGGATCTTGAGTCAGCAGTATGTTCTTTGGAAGAAGCAAGATCAGCTCTTGCTGTCTTGGCTGTTGTCAACAATGTCAGAAAACATTCTTACAAGAATGGTAGGATGTGAATTTTCATACCAGGTCTGGGAAAAGGTGGAAACTTTCTTTGCTTCTCATACAAAGGCAAAGATCAAGCAATTCAAGGCGCAGCTGCAGACTATGAAGAAGGGATCCATGACAGCCACTGATTATCTTTTAAAGATCAAGAATCTTGTTGATTCTTTGGCTTCAGTTGGACATGCAATTACAGAAAGTGACCATATAGAGGTAATTCTTGATGGTCTTTCCTCAGAATATGATGGTTTTGTTACATCCATTCTTTCTAGAACTGATCCGTATTCAGTAGAAGAGATTGAAGCACTATTGCTTGCACAAGAAAATAGAATTGAGAAGCATCATAAACAAGTAGAAGCTATGACAGTGAATCTTGCTACACATCCTCAGAATTACAATGTGAATCGAAGTGGTTATCAAAGTTTCCCTTGTCAGTATGCAAATAGAGGAAGGTTTGGAGGTAGAGGAAACTTTTTCAGAGGCAAAGGGAGTTACAACAATGGGCGATTTGCTGGTAGGAATGGAAGGTTTTCTGATAAAAGCAACATTCAATGTCAATTATATGGAAGATATGGACATCAGTCCTGGAGTTGTTATCACAGATTTGATGAAAGTTTTCAAGGGCCAGCTCAAGTGCCTAGCCACTTCAGCAAGACAGCCAATGGCAGTGTCAGAAACACACCCTATAAAATGCTCACTTCTAACAGCAGCAGCAATGGCATTGATCAAGAATGGTATCCTGATTCTGGGGCCACTAATCATGTGACAGTGGATGCCTCTAACATTGTGCAGAAGACTCCATATAATGGAAAGGAGAAGGTGCACATTGGTAATGGCTCAGGTTTGTTTATTAAAAACATTGGTAATTCTCAGATTAAGTCTTGCTTTTCTAATCAAAATCTTCACCTAAACTCACTTCTTCATGTTCCAAATATTACCAAAAACCTTGTGAGTGTTTCTCAGTTTGCAAAAGACAATTATGTCTATTTTGAGTTCCATCCTGACTCTTGTTATGTTAAATCTCAGGATACTCATCAAATACTTTTGAAGGGGACTGTTAGAAAAGGCTTGTATGTCTTTGATGAATTTCGTATTGAAAAAGGACCATATAGCAATGCAAAGGTGTCAACAACTCAGTCACCAAATATTACTTCCCTTGCGATACATAGTTCCCATACTTCTTCTTTGTTAAATTCTTGTTCTGAGTTAGACAAATGGCATGTTAGATTGGGCCATGCTTCTGCACAAACTGTCAAGAATGTACTCACTTCTTGTAACATCAGAATACCAAATAAAGAGCTTTCCTTTTGTTCATCTTGCTGCCTTAGTAAATTACATAAATTTCCTTTTGCCTCTTCTCAGACAAAATACTCAAAACCTCTTCAACTAATTCATTCTGATTTGTGGGGACTAGCACCTATGCTGTCAAGAGAGGGACATAGATATTACATACATTTTGTACATACCTTTACCCGTTACACATGGATTTACTTTCTCAAAAGCAAGTTTGATGCATTACAGACCTTTATTCATTTCAAGAAACAAGTAGAACTTCAAACCAACCACAAAATCCTTGCCTTACAAACTGATTGGGGAGGAGAGTTTAGAGCTTTCACTGAATATTTGAAAGACCAAGGGATAGTTCACCGTGTTTCATGTCCTTATACACATGAACAAAATGGGCTTGCAGAAAGGAAACATAGACATATAACTGAGACTGGACTAGCCTTGCTTCACCAATCATCTTTACCTAGTTCATTTTGGACTGAAGCTTTTAGCACAGCAGTGTATCTCATTAATAGACTACCCACACCAGTCCTAAATGGTTCTATTCCTTTTGAAACCTTGTACAAAATCAAACCTGATTATTCTTCTCTTAAAGTCTTTGGGTGTGCAGCCTATCCTAACCTAAGGCCCTACAATAATCCCAAGTTTCAGTTAAAATCCATTGAGTGCACCTTTCTTGGTTATAGTCCAGCACACAAAGGATACAAGTGTCTACATCCTGATGGGAAAACAATTATATCTAGAGATGTCATATTTGATGAAAGTAGCTTTCCATTCAAGAACAGCAAGGGTTCCTCACAGCAGTCACCTTCCAGTAACAAATCACATTTTGTTTCTCCTCCACCTTCAGCCATACCTCCTATTCTATCATTCTCTAATGCAAGACATACTCAGAATACCAATGCATTTGCTGAACAAACAAATAACTCATGTGCACTTGCTAATAATACCAATATTATGGATTCTTTGCAACATGTTTCAGGTCCCTCTGCAGAATTTGAAGTTCCTCAACGTCTGCCTCAAAATGTCCATCCAATGGTGACCCGTAGCAAAGCAAGGGCACTCAATTCAAACAATCACTCAATGGTGACTAGTAGCAAAGCAAGAGGAACTGTACCAACAGCACTTACTGTCTCTAGAGAGCCTCAAACTATTGAAGAAGCTTTTAATATACCAGAATGGAAGTGTGCCATGGATCTTGAGTATGCAGCGCTCATGAGCAACAAGACATGGAGTTTAGAAGCTTTACCCAAAGATAGGAGGCCTATAGGGTGCAAATGGGTGTTTAAAGTTAAAGAAAATCCAGATGGCACTGTCAACAAATATAAAGCAAGATTAGTTGCAAAAGGGTATAATCAGGAGACAGGAGTTGATTTTCATGAAGTTTTCAGTCCAGTAGTAAAACCAGTCACAATTCGGGTTCTTCTCACTTTGGCCTTATCAAAAGGGTGGAACATCCATCAAATAGATGTTAATAATGCCTTTTTAAATGGTGATTTGAATGAAGATGTGTACATGCTGCAGCCTCCTGGATATGAATCAGCTGACTCATCTCAAGTTTGCAAGCTTCATAAGGCTCTCTATGGCCTTAAGCAAGCTCCTCGTGCATGGTTTCAAAAATTGTCTGAAGCTTTACTTGATCTTGGTTTTACCAAGGCAAAATGTGATTCTTCCTTGTTTCTTTAGGTTACTTCTCATCATTCTCTCTATGTTTAAGTCTATGTGGATGATATTTTGATTACTGGATCCTCACCAACTTTGGTTCAGCACTTGATTGATCAACTGAATGCAAAGTTCTCATTAAAGGATCTTGGGAAACTTAAATACTTCTTAGGTATTGAAGTTACTTACAATTCTGCTGGTGAAATATACTTATCTCAGTCCAAATACATTAAGGATCTTCTTACTAGAGCTGGTATGCAAGGTGCAAAGTCTATGCCCTCACCTATGGCCTTAACACCACATATCTCAGCTAGTAGTGGTTCTCCTATTTCTGATCAAGCTGCATACAGATCTCTTGTGGGAGCATTACAATATATTATCATTACTAGACCAGAATTATCATATAGTGTGAACAAAGCTTGTCAGTTTATGCATTGCCCTACGGATGTACATTGGAAGTTGGTTAAACGAATACTGAGGTATCTAGCAGGCACCATATGTCATGCTCTAGTTCTCCAAAGATCATCTGCTCTTGAGCTCACTGCCTTTTGTGATGCTAATTGGGCGTCAGACATTGATGATAGGCACAGCACCTCAGGCTTTTGTGTTTATGTTGGCCCTAATCTCGTTTCTTGGTCATCTAAAAAGCAAGCAACAGTGTCTAGATCAAGTACTGAAGCTGAATATAGGAGTCTTGCAAGTGCAGTGGCAGAATTGGCTTGGCTGCAGTCTTTACTCAAAGAACTCAGCATTCAACTATCAAAAGTTCCTAGAATATATTGTGACAATATGAGCACAGTCAGCTTGTCAGCAAATCCGGTCCTTCATTCAAAGACTAAGCATATTGAACTAAATCTTTATTTTGTTCGTGAAAAGGTTAACAATAAAGAAATTGAAGTCTATCATATTCCGTCTCTTGATCAAACAGCAGATATCCTCACCAAGGCAGTCTCAACTTCAAGATTTCTTCAACTTAGAGACAAGCTCAGTGTCATTCGTCTTCCAAGTCATGCCACTGATCTTGAGGGGGGATGTTAGAGATAAGGTGTCTTGGTGCAGTGTGCAGGTGCAGTGCTTAGGAGTCACGTGGGTTCTGATCTTGCTTATTAATCTTGTCTCCAGTTTATTAGTTAGGGACATTAGTGTAATTCAGTAATTGAGTCTTAGTCTATAAATTGTAATCTCAGCTACATCATTTGTAGATTAATTCATTTGAATCAGATTTACATTTCAGAACTTTCTACATCTAGGAGTTCTGAGTTTTCTTTCTTTCTTCTTTCTTGCGCCTTCCTTCTAAGATTCTTGAGAACTTCAACGAGAGAGAGAGAATGAGAGAGACATAAAGAGAAAGAGAGTGAGAAGTTTCAGATAAAGAGAGAGTAAGGGAAAGAGAGAGAGAGAAGTTTTAAGGGGAGGAAAGAGTGAAAGAGAAGTTTTTGAGATTAAAAGACAGTGAGTGAGAGAGTGGGAAAGAGAAAGAGATGTTTTAGAGAGAGTGAGAGAGTGAGAGAGAGATAGAGAGAAAGAAAGAAGCTTAATAAAGACACAAAGAGAGACAAAGGGAAGTTTTAGAGAGAGAGAGAAAGAGAGAGGGTGATCTTTCTTTACAAACTGAGAAATAGAGAGAGAAGTTTCAAAGAGAGCAAGAGAAGGAGAGAGAGAGAAAGAGAAGTTTTAGATATAGAGAGAGACATGGAAGGATGTTTCAGAGATAGCAAGAAAGAGAGAGAGTGTGTGTGAGAGAGAGATTGAGAAAAGTTTCTGAAAGAGAGAAGTTTCAAAGAGCAAGATAGAGAGAGCAAGAGAGAGGCAAAAGGCATCATGAGAGAGTTAGAGAGAGAAAGAAAAGTTTTAGAGAGAGAGAGAGAAAATGAGAGAGAAAGCAAGTGGGAGAAAGTGGGATAGAAAGAGATAGTAAGCGAGAGGTAGAATAGGAGAAAGGGTTGTTTTAGAGAAAGAGATAGTAAGTTAGTGAGTACTAGAGTGAGGAAGAGAGAGAAAGAGAGTGAGTAAGGCAAGGAAAGAGGATTTGGAGAAAGAGAAACAGAAAGAGAGAGAGATAGAGACAGAGACATATAGAGAAGTTTGAGAGAGAGCAAGAGAGAAAGGGAAAGAGCGAGATAGAAAGAGAGAGGGATAGAGAGAAGTTTTAGAGAGAACATGAGGAGAGAGGTAGAAAGAGGGGGGAGAGAAAGAAAGGGAGAGAGGAGGAGAGAGAGAGTGAGTGACAGGGTGGGAGAGAGAGTTGCAGAGAGAGAAAGAGAGAGTGACAAAGAGAGAGAATGAGAGAGGGTGATGCGGAACCCCATGGATATTCAAGATCCAGAAACCCCAAACACACAATTGATAGAGAACAAGAACAGATGGAGAACTCCCAACCTATTGAACCCCCAAATGACTAATGCAAATGGAAACGTAAATAATCGGTTGATTGAGGAATCAAGAACAGAAATTCACTAGGATGTAAATACCTTGATGAAGTTCAATTCTTGATGCAATAGAGATTCAGGCCAAGCCTTGAACAAGAGTATAAAACTCCAAAACAAATCTGTTTTTCATTCATTCTGCTAAAACTTGTCCATACACTAGGGTATTTATATCCCCACAAGTTCAATAACCTAGACTATTAGGTTAGGCCTTAAACACGGGCCTCCCAATAAGAAATACAAGCCCAAACGAAAATTGCAAGTAGTAAACTACCCAAAAACTAATCTATTAACTGGGAATATGAATTAAACATAGATTGGACCAATTTTGCAAATTCAGTCCAATTTGATTAGGTGAAGCTCCATTGGCCTTCATTGCATCTTGAGCTTCCATTCCTTCTAACATTCTGCCCATATAAGTTTGAAGTGATTCCTTGAACTTTTTGGCCCTCAATCTTGTAATTGGTCCTTGAGGTAATGCTAGCTCATCCACTGCTCCTCTTCTCTTGCCATCCATGCTTGTGCTCACATCATTCCCTCCCTCCTCAAAAGGATTCGTCCTCGAATCTGAATCAAGTTCAAAAAGAGATAGGTCAGAAACATTGAAAGTGGCACTTACATTATACTCACCTGGCAAGTCTATCTTGTATGCATTATCATTGATGCACTCCAAGACTTGGAATGGTCCATCACCCCTTGCATCAAGCTTTGACATCCTTTGCTGTGGAAATCTCTCCTTTCACATGTGTAACCAAACCCAATCTCTGGGTTCAAAGATAACCTACTTTCTACCCTTATTGGCCCGTTGTGCATACATGCGGTTTTTCTTCTCAATCTGCTCACGTGCTTTCTCATGTATTGTTTAAACCATTTTTGCCTTTTTCTTTCCATTTAAGCTAGCAATTTCACTCAAAGGCAAAGGCATTAAATCTAACACAGTCAATGGATTAAAACCATACACAATTTCAAATGGTGAAAAACCTGTGGAAGAATGTATAGCACGATTATATGCAAACTCAATAAATGGCAAACAATCCTCCCAAGTTTTCAAATTCTTACCAACGATAGAACGCAACAAGGTTCCTAAAGTCCTATTCACTACTTCAGTTTGTCCATCAGTTTGTGGGTGACATGTAATAGAAAACAAAAGTTTAGTACCTAACCTTCCCCACAACACTCTCCAAAAGTGACTTAGGAACTTAACATCTCTATCTGAAACAATGGTTCTTGGCACACCATGAAGCCGAACCACTTCCCTAAAGAAAAGGTCAGCAATATTTGTTGCATCATCAGTCTTATGGCAAGCAATGAAATGAGCCATCTTACTAAATCTATCCACAACAACAAATATGCTATCCCTACCCTTCCTAGTCCTAGGTAAACCCAAAACAAAGTCCATGGATATGTCTGTCCAAGGTTCATTAGGCACAGGCAAGGGTGTATACAAACCATGAGGCATCAACTTAGACTTAGCTTGTTTGCATGTAATACACTTAGAACAAACTTTTTCAACATCTTTTCTCATTTTTGGCCAATAAAAATGTTCACTAAGCATATCTAAAGTCTTTTGCACACCAAAATGCCCCATTAATCCTCCACTATGTGATTCCCTCACAAGCAACTCTCTAATAAAACATGTAGGAATGCATAATTGTTTATTCCTAAAAAGAAATCCCTCATGCCTATAGAACTTATTATGTGAAGCATGTTCACAAGCTTGATACACATCACCAAAATCAGAATCATTGGCATACAACTCTTTCAAATGTTCAAAACCAAGTAATTTGGAGCTAAGCATAGAAATCAAAGCATACCTCCGTGATAGTGCATCAGCAATAACATTATCTTTCCCTTGCTTGTACTTGATCACATATGGGAATATTTCAAGATACTCGACCCACCTTGCATGCCTCTTGCTCAGCTTGCCTTGTCCCTTTAAGTACTTGAGTGATTGGTGATCACTATGTATGACAAACTCCTTAGGCAGCAAATAATGTTCCCACACTTCAAGAGCTCTCACCAAAGCATAGAACTCCTTATCATAAGTGGAGTAGTTCAAAACAGGTCCACTCAACTTTTCACTGAAATATGTTATGGGTCGGTTTTTCTGCATCAAAATAGCTCCTATACCAACCCCAAAAGCATCACATTCAATTTCAAAAGTTTTAGAAAAATCAGGCAAGCTTAAAATAGGTGCAGTACATAACTTTTCCTTTAAAGTGTTAAATGCTTCTTCTTGTTCTTTACCCCATTTGAACCCCATATTCTTTTTAACAACTTCATTTAGTGGTGCATCAATAGTAGAGAAATCTTTAACAAATTGCCTATAAAAACTTGCCAAATCATGGAAACTTCTTACCTCACTAACAGACTTAGGTGTTGGCCAATCTTGAATAGCCTTCACTTTTTCAGAGTCAACCTCAACTCCCTTAGAACTCACCACAAAACCCAAGAAGACAACTTTATCCATGCAAAAAGAACACTTCTTAAGGTTTGCATATAAGCTATTCTTCCTAAGCACATCCAAAACAGCCCTAACTTGCAATACATGATCATCTATGCATTTGCTGTAAATCAAAATGTCATCAAAATATACAACCACGAATTTACCAAGAAACTCACGCAAGACATAATTCATTAAGCGCATGAAAGTACTAGGTGCATTAGTTAACCCAAATGGCATTACTAACCACTCATACAATCCATATTTAGTCTTAAATGCAGTTTTCCACTCATCTTCTTCTTTCATCCTAATTTGATGATAGCCACTTTTTAAATCAATTTTAGTGAATACACATGCACCATGCAATTCATCTAGCATATCATCTAACCTAGGGATAGGATGGCGATACTTTACAGTGATTTTGTTGAGTGCCCTACAATCCATGCACATTCTCCAAGTTCCATCTTTCTTGGGTACCAAAAGAACTAGTACAGAACAAGGACTCATGCTTTCTCTTATATACCCTTTTGCCAACAACTCATCTACTTGCCTTTGCAACTCCTTTGTCTCCTCCGGATTGCTTAGGTAAGCTGGTCGGTTGGGAATTTGTGCTCCAGGTACAAAATCAATCTGATGCTCAATTCCTCTTTTAGGTGGTAACCCGTGGGGTATCTCCTCAGGAAAGACATCACTGAATTCCTACAATAAAGTCACAAACACTAGGCAATTTGTGTTTAAGGTCAAATTCAGTAAACAAAGTTTCCTTAAACCGAATCAAAATCACAGCTCTCTTGCCTAAGTATGCACTCTTTAAATCTCTCTCTTTTGCATAGAAACATGGTTGTTTCTTAACTTCTTCACTCCTCTCTTTTCCTTTCTGTTCACTCTTTTTCTTTTTATCACTCACTAACTTATTCTCTTCTGCACATCTCACTTTCTTTTCCTCACTTGTGCAGTCACTCGACATTGGGCCTTTTTCTTTATTCTTTTCTCTCATGGCCTCTTTTCTCTCATTATTCTTTTTCACCTCACTACCTGGACTCTCACAAGCTGATTGTTGAAGCTTAACTTCATCAAGGTAAGCTTCTTTAGGAGATAAAGGTGCCAGAGTGATTTTCTTGCCATCATGCTGAAAGGAATATCTATTTCTATACCCATCATGCATCACACGCCTATCAAATTGCCAAGGTCTCCCCAACAATAAATGACCAGCATGCATGGGTACTACATCACACATAGCATCATCACTATACTTCCCAATAGTAAAAGCTACCACAACTTGCCTAGTAACTTTCACTTCTCCACTATCATTCAACCATTGTAGCCTATAAGGAGTAGGGTGTTTAATACATTTCAGCCCCAATTTATCCACCAAAGTGGTGCTAGCCACATTAGCACAACTACCCCCATCAATAATCATGCTACAAACTTTACCACCAACTAAACATCTAGTGTGAAATATATTTTCTCTTTGTTCTAAGCTTTCTTCTTTAACATTCAGATTCAATGCACACCTAGCAACAAGAGATTCACCATGAGCAGCATATTCAACATTAGAACAATCCTTTAAAGATGACATGCTACTCTCACTACCATTCCCATCATAATCATTTTCAGATTCAGAAAAAATCTCATCACCTTTAATGTACATGGTCTTTCTATTAGGACAATCAAATGCATAATGACCACAACCTTGACACTTAAAACATTTTATATCTCTATGTTTAGAGGTTTTTGAGAAGGAATCAGAAGTACCCTTTTGAGTTAAAGTACTCTTCTCCATGTTTTTGTTTGCATCCAGCCCCTTTTCCTTGGAATCAGTGGCTTTCTCCTTCTTCTTCTCATCATATTTGTTCCATTTTGAGCTCCATTTGCTGCTGGAATTCAAAAATGACTTAGCTGCTCCCCTTTGTTTTTGTTGTCTCTCCACCTTCATGGCCATGTTAACTAGGTCCTCCATCTCAACGTAGTGATGTAACTCCACTACATCAGCTATCTCCTTGTTCAGACCTCCTATAAACCTAGCCATTGTCACATCCCTATCCTCCTCAATGTTAGCTTTAATCAAGAGCATCTCCATCTCCTTGTGGTAATCTTCCACTGATTTTGACCCTTGAGTAAGCTTATGCAACTTTTGGTGCAACTCTCTATAGTAATAAGAAGGCACAAATCGCTTCTTCATTACTCTCTTCATCTCATCCCAATTCTCAATAGGATATTCACCATTTCTGCTCCTAGACTTCACTAATTCATCCCACCAAACTAAGGCATAATCTGAGAATTCTACTGCAGCCAACCTCACCTTCTTCTCTTCGGAATAGTTGTGGCAAGCAAATATCAAATCCATTTTTCTCACCCACTCCAAGTACACTTCAGCATCATTTCTACCCTTAAATGGAGGTATATGCATCTTGATAGCATTTAGATTACTATCCCTCCTATTGTCTATTCTTATTTCACCCCTTCTATTTCGAGTTGAACTCCTCTCTTCAAATTCATCTTCAAACAGCTCTTGATTAAACTCATTTTGATGCCTATTCCTATCATTAATTCGCCTACCATTTCCTGGGAAGCTTTCTGACAACTCCCTCTTCCATTCATCTAACTCATCTAGCCTACTATTCAACTTTTGAAATTGACTAGTAAAGGCTCTATATATCAATTTCATGTCTGCAGTCATGTTAACTTCTTCATCTGAGGGCTCTTTACCCTCCCTCCTTGTTGAAGGATGTTAGAGATAAGGCTGCTTAGGCTGCTTGTCTTGGTGCAGTGCTTAAGGAGTCTCGTGTGGTTCTGATCTTCCTCTATTAGTCTTGTGTTTAGTTTGTTACTTAGGGACATTAGTGTAATTCAGTAATTGAGTCTTAGTCTTTAAATTGTAATCTCAGCTACATCATTTGTAGATTAATTCATTTGAATCAGATTTACATTTTCAGAACTTTCACATCTAGGAGTTCTGAGCTTTCTTTCTTTCTTCTTTCTTGCGCCTCCCTTCTAAGATTCTTGAGAACTTCAACATGGTATCAGAGCTCTGATCCAATGGGAGAGAATATGAATACGTTTTCTTTAGCATCTTTGAATGCTTCACTAGTTTCTTTTAGTCATTCTATTTCTGTGAAATTAGATAGCAATTCCTATCTACTCTGGAAACAACAAGTTCTTGCAGCCATCAGAGGGCATGAACCAGAGAAATACATCAGTGGTGGTCAAGAAGTGCCATCAAGATTTGCAATAGATGAGCAAGGAAGAGTTCTTGGGATCTTGAGTCAGCAGTATGTTCTTTGGAAGAAGCAAGATCAGCTCTTGCTATCTTGGCTGCTGTCAACAATGTCAGAAAACATTCTTACAAGAATGGTGGGATGTGAATATTCGTACCAGGTCTGGGAAAAGGTGGAAACTTTCTTTGCTTCTCATACAAAGGCAAAGATCAAGCAATTCAAGGCGCAGCTACAGACTATGAAGAAGGGATCCATGACAGCCACTGATTATCTTTTAAAGATCAAGAATCTAGTTGATTCTTTGGCTTCAGTTGGACATGCAATTATAGAAAGTGACCATATAGAGATAATTCTTGATGGTCTTTCCTCAGAATATGATGGTTTTGTTACATCCATTCTTTCTAGAACTGATTCGTATTCAGTAGAAGAGATTGAAGCATTATTGCTTGCACAAGAAAATAGAATTGAGAAGCATCATAAAGAAGTAGAAGCTATGACAGTGAATCTTGCTACACATCCTCAGAATTACAATGTGAACCGAAGTGGTTATCAAAGTTTCCCTAGATAGTATGCAAATAGAGGAAGGTTTGGAGGTAGAGGAAACTTTTTCAGAGGCAAAGGGAGTTACAACAATGGGCGATTTGCTGGCAGGAATGGAAGGTTTTCTGATAAAAGCAACATTCAATGTCAATTATGTGGGAGATATGGACATCAGTCTTGGAGTTGTTATCACAGATTTGATGAAAGTTTTCAAGGACCAACTCAAGTGCCTAGCCACTTCAGCAAGACAACCAATGGCAGTGTTAGAAACACATCCTATGCAGTGCTCACTTCTAACAGCAGCAGCAATGGCATTGATCAAGAATGGTATCCTGATTCTGGGGCCACTAATCATGTGACAGTGGATGCCTCTAACATTGTGCAGAAGACTCCATATAATGGAAAGGAGAAGGTGCATATTGGTAATGGCTCAGGTTTGTTCATTAAAAACATTGGTAATTCCCAGATTAAGTCTTGCTTTTCTAATCAAAATCTTTACCTAAACTCACTTCTTCATGTTCCAAATATACCAAAAATCTTGTGAGTGTTTCTCAGTTTGCAAAAGACAATTATGTCTATTTTGAGTTCCATCCTGACTCTTGTTATGTTAAATCTCAGGATACTCATCAAATACTTTTGAAGGGGACTGTTAGAAAAGGCTTGTATGTCTTTGATCAGTTTCATATTGAAAAGGAACCATATGCCACTATAAAAGTGTCAACTCAGTCACCAAATGTTACTTCACCTGTTGTACATAGTTCTCATACTTCTTCTTTGTTAAATTCTTGTTCTGAGTTAGACAATTGGCTTGTTAGATTGGGCCATGCTTCTGTACAAACTGTCAAGAGTGTACTCACTTCTTGTAATATCAGAATACCAAATAAAGAGCTTTCCTTTTGTTCATCTTGCTGCCTTAGTAAATTACATAAATTTCCTTTTGCCTCTTCTCAAACAGAATACTCAAAACCTCTTCAACTAATTCATTCTGATTTGTGGGGACCAGCACCTATGCTGTCAAAAGAGGGACACAGATATTACATACATTTTGTAGATACCTTCACCCGTTACACATTGATTTACTTCCTCAAAAGCAAGTCTGATGCATTACAGACCTTTATTCATTTCAAGAAACAAGTAGAACTTCAAACCAACCACAAAATCCTTGCCTTACAAACTGATTGGGGAGGAGAATTTAGAGCTTTCACTGAATATTTGAAAGACCAAGGGATAGTTCATCGTGTTTCATGTCCTTATACACATGAACAAAATGGGCTTGCAGAAAGGAAACATAGGCATATAACTGAGACTGGACTAGCCTTGCTTCCCCAATCATCTTTACCTAGTTCATTTTGGACTGAAGCTTTTAGCATAGCTGTGTATCTCATTAATAGACTACCCACACCAGTTTTAAATGGTTCTACTCCTTTTCAAACCTTATACAAAATCAAACCTGATTATTCTTCTCTTAAAGTCTTTGGGTGTGCAGCCTATCCTAACCTAAGGCCCTATCCCAAGTTTCAGTTAAAATCCATTGAGTGCACCTTTCTTGGTTATAGTCCAGCACACAAAGGATACAAGTGTCTGCATCCTGATGGGAAAACAATTATATCTAGAGATGTCATATTTGATGAAAGTAGCTTTCCATTCAAGAATAGCAAGGGTTCCTCACAGCAGTCACCTTCCAGTAACAAATCACATTTTGTTTCTCCTCCACCTTCAGCCATACCTCCTATTCTATCATTCTCTAATGCAAGACATACTCAGAATACCAATGCATTTGCTGAACAAACAAATAACTCATGTGCACTTGCTAATAATACCAATATTATGGATTCTTTGCAACATGTTTCAGGTCCCTCTGCAGAATTTGAAGTTCCTCAACGTCTGCCTCAAAATGTCCACCCAATGGTGACCCGTAGGAAAGCAAGGGCACTCAATTCAAACAATCACTCAATGGTGACTAGTAGCAAAGCAAGAGGAACTGTACCAACAGCACTTACTGTCTCTAGAGAGCCTCAAACTGTTGAAGAAGCTCTTAATATACCAGAATGGAAGTGTGCCATAGATCTTGAGTATGCAGCACTCATGAGCAACAAGACATGGAGTTTAGAAGCTTTACCCAAAAATAGGAGGCCTATAGGGTGCAAATGGGTGTTTAAAGTTAAAGAAAATCCAGATGGCACTGTCAACAAATATAAAGTAAGATTAGTTGCAAAAGGGTATAATCAGGAGGCAGGAGTTGATTTTCATGAAGTTTTCAGTCCAGTAGTAAAACCAGTCACAATTCGGGTTCTTCTTACTTTGGCCTTATCAAAAGGGTGGAACATCCATCAAATAGATGTTAATAATGCATTTTTAAATGGTGATTTGAATGAAGATGTCTACATGCTGTAGCCTCCTGGATATAAATCAGCTGACTCATCTCAAGTTTGCAAGCTTCATAAGGCTCTCTATGGCCTTAAGCAAGCTCCTCGTGCATGGTTTCAAAAATTGTCTAAAGCTTTACTTGATCTTGGTTTTACCAAGGCAAAATGTGATTCTTCCTTGTTTCTTCAGGTTACTTCTCATCATTCTCTCTATGTTTTAGTCTATGTGGATGATATTTTGATTACTGGATCCTCACCAACTTTGATTCAACACTTGATTGATCAACTGAATGCAAAGTTCTCATTAAAGGATCTTGGGAAACTTAAATACTTCTTAGGTATTGAAGTTACTTACAGTTCTGCTGGTGCAATATACTTATCTCAGTCCAAATACATTAAGGATCTTCTTACTAGAGCTGGTATGCAAGGTGCAAAGTCTATGCCCTCTCCTATGGCCTCAACACCACATATCTCAGCTAGTAGTGGTTCTCCTATTTCTGGTCACGCTGCATACAGATCTCTTGTGGGAGCATTACAATATATTACCATTACTAGACTAGAATTATCATATAGTGTGAACAAAGCTTGTCAATTTATGCATTGCCCTACAGATGTACATTGGAAGTTGGTTAAACGAATACTGAGGTATCTAGCAGGCACCATATGTCATGCTCTAGTTCTCCAAAGATCATCTGCTCTTGAGCTCACTGCCTTTTGTGATGCTGATTGGGCGTCAGACATTGATGATAGGCACAGCACCTCAGGTTTTTGTGTTTATCTTGGCCCTAATCTCGTTTCTTGGTCATCTAAAAAGCAAGCAACAGTGTCTAGATCAAGTACTGAAGCTGAATATAGGAGTCTTGCAAGTGCAATGGCCGAATTGGCTTGGCTGCAGTCTTTACTCAAAGAACTCAGCATTCAACTACCAAAAGTTCCTAAAATATATTGTGACAATATGAGCATAGTCAGTTTGTCAGCAAATCCGGTCCTTCATTCAAAGACTAAGCATATTGAATTAGATCTTTATTTTGTTCGTGAAAAGGTTAACAATAAAGAAATTGAAGTCTATCATATTCTGTCTCTTGATCAAACAGTAGATATCCTCACCAAGGCAGTCTCAACTTCAAGGTTTCTTCAACTTAGAGACAAGCTCAGTGTCATTCCTCTTCCAAGTCATGCCACTAATCTTGAGGGGGGATGTTAGAGATAAGGCTGCTTAGGCTGCTTGTCTTGGTGCAATGCTTAAGGAGTCTCATGTGGTTCTGATCTTGCTCTATTAGTCTTGTCTTTAGTTTATTACTTAGGGACATTAGTGTAATTCAGTAATTGAGTCTTAGTCTATAAATTGTAATCTCAGCTACATCATTTGTAGATTAATTCATTTGAATCAGATTTACATTTTTAGAACTTTCACATCTAGGAGTTCTGAGCTTTCTTTCTTTCTTCTTTCTTGCGCCTTCCTTCTAAGATTCTTGAGAACTTCAACAAAGGATTATTCATTTTATGAACCTGCAAGAAATGTTAGTAAGACAGTCTCACAATACACTCCCTCACGTGTTTCACTCAAAAGATGGCACTCCACTCGTGTTCCACACAATTGTTGGCTTTTGCCCTCTTTAAGCTCACACACTCAAGCCTTTTACCACTCAAGCTTGTTGTTCTCAATTGCACTTCAGAATTAATCCTCAAACCAAAATACTAGGATGGTAATGAAAACACTTAACAAGGAATAGGCCTTCATTGCATCTTGAGCTTCCATTCCTTCTAACATTCTGCCCATATAAGTTTGAAGTGATTCCTTGAACTTTTTGGCCCTCAATCTTGTAATTGGTCCTTGAGGTAATGTTAGCTCATCCACTGCTCCTCTTCTCTTGCCATCCATGCTTGTGCTCACATCAGAGGGAGATTGAGAGACAAAGAAAGAGAGTAAGGGAGAGGGAGAAGGAGAGGGGACAAAGAGGAGTTTTAGAGAGATAGAGAGATGGGTGAAGTTTGTGAGAGACAAATGGGGAGATAGAGGGAAGCTTTAGAGAGAGGAAGAAGTTTCAAAGAAAGTGAGACATAGGCAGAGAGAGAGGGAGAAGAAGGGAAAGAGAGAAAGAGAGAGAGAGAAGTTTTGTGTAGAGAGTGAGTGAGACAAGTTCTAAAGAGGCATTGAGAGAGAGAGAAAGAACAAAGGAGACACAGAGAGAGAGAAAGGGAAAGAGAGATAGAGAGGTTTAGAGTGAGCAAGAGGGAGAGAGATAGAGAAAGAAGTTTTAGAGAGGGATTAGTTTCAAAAAGAAAGAGAGTAAATAAGCTAGAGAAGGAGAAAGAGAGTATCCTTGTGTTAAAGAGAGAGAGAAGTTTCAAATAGACCCAGAAAGGGAGTGAGAAAGGGAGAGAAGTGTTAGATAGAGCAAGAGAGGGAGAGAGAAAGAGAGTCAATGAGAGAATGGTAGATAGAGTGCTATGAAGAGGGAGAGATAGTGTGGGTGTATGTTAGAGAAAGAGAGAGAGAGAAGTTCTTGAGAGTGTGAGAAAGATAGAGAGATAGTGAGAAGTTTTGGAAACAAAGTGTGTGTGTTGTTGAGAGAGAAGTTTTGGAGA
Organism: Dicorynia guianensis; assembly: GCA_037013595.1. Lineage (NCBI taxonomy): Eukaryota > Viridiplantae > Streptophyta > Magnoliopsida > Fabales > Fabaceae > Dicorynia > Dicorynia guianensis. The sequence continues at coordinate 26,204,924 of JASUAB010000001.1, read as the reverse complement.
GAGCTACAAAGAGAGAGAGAGACAAAAGTTTCAAAGAAAGAGAGAAATGGAAGATTTAGAGAGAGTGAGAGAGAGATATAAATTTTAGAGAGGTTGGAAAAGAAGATTCATAGAGAGACAAGTTTTAGAGAGAGAAAGAGAAGTTTTAAGTAGAGAAAGAGAGTGTGTGAGAAAGTGAAACTTCAGAAAAAGAGATAGAGAGAGAAGTTTTAGAGAGGGTGAGAGCAAGAGAGAAGAGAACAACAAAAGATTTCAGGAGATAAAGAGAGTATGTGTTCAGGAGAGAGAGATGGAGAGAGAAGTTTTAAATAGAGGGAGAGGGAAATTTTAGAGTGAGCAAGAGAGAGAGAGAGAAAGTGAGAGAGAGTGGTAGATAGAGTATTGTGCAGGAGGAGAGCAAGAGAGAATGTGTAGGAGAAAGAGATAGAAGTTTCAAAGAGAGAGAAATAGAGAGAAAACGGAGGGAAGTTTAAGGCAGAGTGAGAGAGATAGAGAGAAAAGTTTCAAAGAGAGCAAGAGAGAGGACAAGAAGTATCAGAGAAAGTGAGTGTGAGAGAGAGAGAGTGGCGGGGAAATTGTTCTAGAGAGTTAGGGAGAGAAATTTCAAAAAGAGTGAGAGACAAGGAGAGAGAGAAGTTTCAAAAAGAGCTAGACACAGAGAAGGAAAAAAGTTTTAGAGTGACTGAGAGAGAGAAGGGGATAATCTAGAGAGAACAAACAACACAGTGAAAGAGACATATAGAGAGAAGGATAAGAAGAGAGAGAAATTCTAGAATGACATAAAGAGAGAAAGAGAGAAAGGGAAGTTTTAGGGAGAGAAGTTTCACAGAGGGCAAGAGAGAGAGAGATAAAGAAAAAGAGAACAAACAAGACAAAGAGAGGGACACAGAGAGAGTGAGTAAGAGAAGTTCTGCAATTAAAGAGTGTGAAAGAGTCATTGCGAGAAGTTTGAGAGAGAAAGAGAGAGAATGAAAGAAAGTGATGTTTTAGAGAGAGGGCAAGGGAGAGAAGTTTCAGAGAGATTGAGGAAGATATAGAGAGAAGTTTCAGAAAAAGCAAGAGAGAGAGGGAAAGAGAGTGAGAGAGAAAAGTTTCAAAGAGATTGAGGAAGATAGATAAAGAGCAGTTTTAGAGAGGGTGGGACACTATGAAAGAGAGAAGTTTCAAAGAAACTGAGAGAAAGAGCAAGAGAGAAAGAAGTTTTAGACAAAACGAGGCCAAGAGAGAGTGAGAGCAAGAGAGAGTGTATGAGTTTGGTAGGACATGGAGGGAGAGAGAAAGAGAAAAATGGAAGTAGTGGAGAGAAGTTTTAGAAAAAAAGAGAGAAATAATTTTTAGAGAGACCGATAGAGAGAGATAGGGAGAAACTCTACAGAGAATGCGAGAGAGAGAGAGAGAGAGAGAGAGAGGGAATTTCCAAGAAAGTGGGAGAAGTTTTACAGAGAGCAAGAGAGGGTGTGAGAGAAGTTTGAGAGAGAGAGTGTGTTTTCAAAGAGGGAGAGAGAAGTATAAGAGAGAGTGAGAGAGAGAAAATTTTTAGAGAGAAAAAGAGTGCAAGAGACAAGGCGAGAGAGTGTGTGTGTATTAAAGAAAGAGAGAGAGAGGGATAGAGCAAGAAAACAAAAGCGAGTGAAATCAAGAAGTTTCATTGAGAGCAAGAGAGTGTGTGTGTCAACAAGAGAGGAAGGGAGAGAAAGTGACATGGAACCCCAAGGATATTTATAATCTAGAGACTCCAAACACACAATTGATAGGGAACAAGAAAATTACGGAGAATTGAACTTGTGGGGGTATAAATGCCCTAGTACATGTATGGGGATGAGGGGGGAAAATTGTTTTGGAGTTTTATACTCTTTGTTCAAGGCTTGGCTTGAATCTCTATTGCATCAAGAATTGAACTTCATCAAGGTACTTACATCCTAGTAAAATTTCTGTTCTTGATTTCTTAATCAACTAATTATTTGCATTTCCATTTGTATTAGTCATTTTGGGATTCAATAGGTTGGGAGTTCTCCATCTTTTCTTGTTCCCTATTAATTGTGTGTTTGGGGTTTCTGGATTATAAATATCCTTGGGTTCCACATCATTTGGTATCAAAGTCAGATTAGGGTGAATTCTTATTTATCCTAGGTTATAGTTTGCTGTTTTCTTTTGTTTTTTTTTGCCTAATATCAGAACCAGATCTGGTATAGAAGTGCATATTATGGCTAGTTTGATTGTTTGGGATTTGATTTTGATATTTTTTTTTTTCATATTTTGGAGTTATTTGCTGTTTATCCTATATTAAAAAAAAGCCAAACGCAAATTGCAAGTAGTGAGCTGTCCAAGAACTAATCTATTAACTTGAAATGATGAATTAAACATAGGTTGGACCCATCTTACAAATTCAGCCTATTAGAGATAAGGCTGCTTGTCTTGGTGGGTGCAGGTGCAGTAGGAGTCTCGTGTGGTTCTGATTTTGCTCTATTAATCTTGTCTTCAGTTTATTACTTAGGGACATTAGTATAATTCAGTAATTGAGTCTTAGTCTATAAATTGTAATCTCAGCTACATCATTTGTAGATTAATTCATTTGAATCAGATTTACATTTCAGAACTTTCACATCTAGGAGTTCTGAGTTTTCTTTCTTTCTTCCTTCTTGCGCCTTCCTTCTAAGATTCTTGAGAACTTCAACATGGTATCAGAGCTTTGATCCAATGGGAGAGAATATGAACACATTTTCTTTAGCATCTTTGAATGCTTCACTAGTTTCTTTTAGTCATTCTATTTCTGTGAAATTAGACAGCAATTCCTATCTACTCTGGAAACAACAAGTTCTTACAGCCATCAGAGGGCATGAACTAGAGAAATACATCAGTGGTGGTCAAGAAGTGCCATCAAGATTTGCAATAGATGAGCAAGGAAGAGTTCTTGGGATCTTGAGTCAGCAGTATGTTCTTTGGAAGAAGCAAGATCAGCTCTTGCTGTCTTGGCTGCTGTCAACAATGTCAGAAAACATTCTTACAAGAATGGTGGGATGTGAATACTCGTACCAGGTCTGGGAAAAGGTGGAAACTTTCTTTGCTTCTCATACAAAGGAAAAGATCAAGCAATTCAAGGCGCAGCTACAGACTATGAAGAAGGGATCCATGACAGCCACTGATTATCTTTTAAAGATCAAGAATCTTGTTGATTCTTTGGCTTCAGTTGGACATGCAATTACAGAAAGTGACCATATAGAGGTAATTCTTGATGGTCTTTCCTCAGAATATGATGGTTTTGTTACATCCATTCTTTCTAGAACTGATTCATATTCAGTAGAAGAGATTGAAGCATTATTGCTTGCACAAGAAAATAGAATTGAGAAGCATCAAAAGAAGTAGAAGCTATGACAGTGAATCTTGCTACACATCCTCAAAATTACAATGTGAACCGAAGTGGTTATCAAAGTTTCCCTGGTCAGTATGCAAATAGAGAAAGGTTTGGAGGTAGAGGAAACTTTTTTAGAGGCAAAGGGAGTTACAACAATGGGCGGTTTGCTGGTAGGAATGGAAGGTTTTCTGATAAAAGCAACATTCAATGTCAATTATGTGGGAGATTTGGACATCAGTCCTGGAGTTGTTATCACAGATTTGATGAAAGTTTTCAAGGACCAGCTCAAGTGCCTAGCCACTTCAGCAAGATAGCCAATGGCGCCAATGGCAGTGTCAGAAACACACCTTATGCAATGCTCACTTCTAACAGCAGCAGCAATGGCATTGATCAAGAATGGTATCCTGATTCTGGGGCCACTAATCATGTGACAGTGGATGCCTCTAACATTGTGCAGAAGACTCCATATAATGGAAAGGAGAAGGTGCACATTGGTAATACCTCAGGTTTGTTCATTAAAAACATTGGTAATTCTCAGATTAAGTCTTGCTTTTCTAATCAAAATCTTCACCTAAACTCACTTCTTCATGTTCCAAATATTACCAAAAACCTTGTGAGTGTTTCTCAGTTTGCAAAAGACAATTATGTCTATTTTGAGTTCCATCCTGACTCTTGTTATGTTAAATCTCAGGATACTCTTCAAATACTTTTGAAGGGGACTGTTAGAAAAGGCTTGTATGTCTTTGATGAATTTCGTATTGAAAAAGGACCATATATCAATGCAAAGGTGTCAACAACTCAGTCACCAAATATTACTTCACCTGCTGTACATAGTTCCCATACTTCTTCTTTGCTAAATTCTTGTTCTGAGTTAGACAAATGGCATGTTAGATTGGGCCATGCTTCTGCACAAACTGTCAAGAATGTACTCACTTCTTGTAACATCAGAATACCAAATAAAGAGCTTTCCTTTTGTTCATCTTGCTGCCTTAGTAAATTACATAAATTTCCTTTTGCCTCTTCTCAAACAGAATACTCAAAACCTCTTCAACTAATTCATTCTGATTTGTGGGGACCAGCACCTATGCTGTCAAAAGAGGGACATAGATATTACATACATTTTGTAGATACCTTTACCCGTTACACATGGATTTACTTTCTCAAAAGCAAGTCTGATGCATTACAGACCTTTATTCATTTCAAGAAACAAGTAGAACTTCAAACCAACCACAAAATCCTTGCCTTACAAACTGATTGGGGAGGAGAGTTTAGAGCTTTCACTGAATATTTGAAAGATCAAGGGATAGTTCATCGTGTTTCATGTCCTTATACACATGAACAAAATGGGCTTGCAGAAAGGAAACATAGACATATAACTGAGACTGGACTAGCCTTGCTTCCCCAATCATCTTTACCTAGTTCATTTTGGACTGAAGCTTTTAGTACAGCTGTGTATCTCATTAATAGACTACCCACACCAGTCCTAAATGGTTCTACTCCTTTTGAAACCTTGTACAAAATCAAACCTGATTATTCTTCTCTTAAAGTCTTTGGGTGTGCAGCCTATCCTAACCTAAGGCCCTACAATAATCCCAAGTTTCAGTTCAAATCTATTGAATGCACTTTCCTTGGTTATAGTCCAGTACACAAAGGATACAAGTGTCTACATCCTGATAGGAAAACAATTATATCTAGAGATGTCATATTTGATGAAAGTAGTTTTCCATTCAAGAACAGCAAGGGTTCCTCACAGCAGTCACTCTCCAGTAACAAATCACATTTTGTTTCTCCTCCACCTTCAGCCATACCTCCTATTCTATCATTCTCTAATGCAAGACATACTCAGAATACCAATGCATTTGCTGAACAAACAAATAACTCATGTGCACTTGCTAATAATACCAATATTATGGATTCTTTGCAACATGTTTCAGGTCCCTCTGCAGAATTTGAAGTTCCTCAACGTCTGCCTCAAAATGTCCACCCAATGGTGACCCGTAGCAATGCAAGGGCACTCAATTCAAACAATCACTCAATGGTGACTAGTAGCAAAGCAAGAGGAACTGTACCAACAGCACTTACTGTCTCTAGAGAGCCTCAAACTGTTGAAGAAGCTCTTAATATACCAGAATGGAAGTGTGCCATGGATCTTGAGTATGCAGCGCTCATGAGCAACAAGACATGGAGTTTAGAAGCTTTATCCAAAGATAGGAGGCCTATAGGGTGCAAATGGGTGTTTAAAGTTAAAGAAAATCCAGATGGCACTGTCAACAAATATAAAGCAAGATTAGTTGCAAAAGGGTATAATCAGGAGGCAGGAGTTGATTTTCATGAAGTTTTCAGTCTAGTCGTAAAACCAGTCACAATTCGGGTTCTTCTCACTTTGGCCTTATCAAAAGGGTAGAACATCCATCAAATTGATGTTAATAATGCCTTTTTAAATGGTGATTTGAATGAAGATGTATACATGCTGCAGCCTCCTGGATATAAATCAGCTGACTCATCTCAAGTTTGCAAGCTTCATAAGGCTCTCTATGGTCTTAAGCAAGCTCCTCGTGCATGGCTTCAAAAATTGTTTGAAGCTTTACTTGATCTTGGTTTTACCCAGGCAAAATGTGATTCTTCCTTGTTTCTTCAGGTTACTTCTCATCATTCTCTCTATGTTTTAGTCTATGTGGATGATATTTTGATTACTGGATCCTTACCAACTTTGGTTCAGCACTTGATTGATCAACTGAATGCAAAGTTCTCATTAAAGGATCTTGGGAAACTTAAATACTTCTTAGGTATTGAAGTTACTTACAGTTCTGCTGGTGTAATATACTTATCTCAGTCCAAATACATTAAGGATCTTCTTGCTAGAGCTGGTATGCAAGGTGCGAAGTCTATGCCCTCTCCTATGGCCTCAACACCACATATCTCAGCTAGTAGTGGTTCTCCTATTTCTGATTAAGCTGCATACAGATCTCTTGTGGGAGCATTACAATATATTACCATTACTAGACCAGAGTTATCATATAGTGTGAACAAAGCTTGACAGTTTATGCATTGCCCTACGGATGTACATTGGAAGTTGGTTAAATGAATACTGAGGTATTTAGCAGGCACCATATGTCATGCTCTAGTTCTCCAAAGATCATCTACTCTTGAGCTCACTGCCTTTTGTGATGCTGATTGGGCATCAGACATTGATGATTGGTGCAGCACCTCAGGTTTTTGTGTTTATCTTGGCCCTAATCTCGTTTCTTGGTGATCTAAAAAGCAAGCAACAGTGTCTAGATCAAGTACTGAAGCTGAATATAGGAGTCTTGCAAGTGCAGTGGCAGAATTGGCTTGGCTGCAGTCTTTACTCAAAGAACTCAGCATTCAACTACCAAAAGTTCCTAGAATATATTGTGACAATATGAGCACAGTCAGCTTGTCAGCAAATCCGGTCCTTCATTTAAAGACTAAGCATATTGAACTAGATCTTTATTTTGTTCATGAAAAGGTTAACAATAAAGAAATTGAAGTCTATCATATTCTGTGTCTTGATCAAACAGCAGATATCCTCACCAAGGCAGTCTCAACTTCAAGGTTTCTTCAACTTAGATACAAGCTCAGTGTCATTCCTCTTCCAAGCCATGCCACTGATCTTGAGGGGGGATGTTAAAGATAAGGCTGCTTAGGCTGCTTGTCTTGGTGGATGCAGGTGCAGTAGGAGTCTCGTGTGGTTCTGATTTTGCTCTATTAATCTTGTCTTTAGTTTATTACTTAGGGACATTAGTGTAATTCAGTAATTGAGTCTTAGTCTATAAATTGTAATCTCAGCTACATCATTTGTAGATTAATTCATTTGAATCAGATTTACATTTCAGAACTTTCACATCTAGGAGTTCTGAGTTTTCTTTCTTTCTTCTTTCTTGCGCCTTCCTTCTAAGATTCTTGAGAACTTCAACACAGCCCAATTTGATTAGGTGAAGTTCCATTGGCCTTCATTGCATCTTGAGTTTTCTTTCCTTCTAACATTCTGCCCATATAAGTTTGAAGTGATTCCTTGAACTTTTTGGCCCTCAATCTTATAATTGATCCTTGAGGTAATGTTAGCTCATCCGCTACTCCTCTCATCTTGCCATCCATGCTTGTGCTCACATCAAAAAGGGAAGCTTTAGAGAGACAAAATGAGAGAGAAAGAAATAAGTTTCAAAGAGACCAATAGAGAGAGACTGGGAGAAGTTCTAGAGAGAGCAAGAGAGAGGGAGAAGTTTCATAGACAGTGAGAGAGAGAGTGAGGGAGAGCATTTTAAGAGAGGGTGAGAAAGTAGTTTTTGAGAGAGCAAGAGTGACTGAGAAAGAGCAAGAGAGGAGTTTTCAAGAGAGAGAGGGAGAGTGATTTCAAAGAGAGGGACAGTGATAGCAAGAGAGTTTGAGAGGGAGCTAGAGACAGATAGAGAAAGAAGTTTCAAGGAGACTAAAAGAGAGAGAAAGGGAAGTTTGAGAGAGACAGAATGAGTGAGAGATGTTTTATGGAGAGAGCAAGTGAGAGAAGTTCTGGAGAGACCAAGAGAGAGAGAGTAATGGAGAGAAGTTTCAAAGAGAGAGAGAGAAAGAGGGAAAGGGAGGTTTTGAGAGAGAGAAAGGGAAGTTTGAGAGAGACAGAATGAGTGAGAGATGTTTTATGGAGAGAGCAAGTGAGAGAAGTTCTGGAGAGACCAAGAGAGAGAGTAATGGAGAGAAGTTTCAAAGAGAGAGAGAGAGAAAGAGGGAAAGGGAGGTTTTGAGAGAGAGAAAGAGAGAAGTTTCAGAGAGACTAAGAAAGAGAGAGAAAAGTTTCAGAGAGAGTGTGATACAGAACCCCATGGATATTTATGATCCAGAAACCCCAAACACACAAATTGATGGAGAACAAGAAAAGATGGAGAACTTCCAACCTGTTGAACCCCCAAATGATTGATGCAAATGGAAATGCAAATAATCAGTTGATTGAGGAATCAAGAGCAGAAGTTCACTAGGATGTAATTACCTTGATGAAGTTCAATTCTTGATGCAATAGAGATTCAAGCCAAGCCTTGAACAAGAGTATAAAACTCCAAAAACAATTTTGTTTTTCATTCATTCTGCTCATTCTCGTCCATATACTAGGGTATTTATATGCCCACAAGTTCAAATAACCTAGACTATTAGGTTAGGCCTTAAAAATGGGAATCCCAACATAAAAAACAAACCCAAACACAAATTGCAAGTAGTAAACTGCCTAGAAACTAATCTATTAACTTGGAATATGAATTAAACATAGATTGGACCCATTTTCCAAATTCAGCCCAATTTGATTAGGTGAAGCTCCATTGGCCTTCAGGTCATCTTTAGCTTCCATACCTTCGAACATTCTGCCCATATAAGTTTGAAGTTATTCCATGAACTTTTTGGCCCTTAATCTTGTAATTAGTCCTTGAGGCAATGTTAGCTCATCTGCTGCTCCTCTCTTCTTGCCATCCATGCTTGTGCTCACATCATTCCCTCCCTCCTCAAAAGGATTTGTCCTCAAATCTGGAATGGTCCATCACCCGTTGCGTCAAGCTTTGACTTCATTTGCTGTGGAAACCTCTCCTTTCGCCTGTGTAACCAAACCCAATCTCCTAGTTCAAAATCAATCTGATGCTTAAATCCTCTTTTAGGTGGCAACTCGTGGGGTATCTCCTCAGGAAAGACATCACTGAATTCCTGCAATAAAGTCACAAACACACTAGGCAATTTGCGGTTAAGGTCAATTTCAGTAAACAAAGTTTCCTTAAACCGAATCAAAATAAAAGCTCTCTTGTGTCAGTATGCACTCTTTAAATCTCTCTCTTTTGCATAGAAACATGGTTGTTTCTTAACTTCTTCACTTCTCTCTTTTCCTTTCTTTTCACTTTTTTTCTTTTGATCACTCACTAGCTTATTCTCTTCTGCACGTCTCACTTTCTTTTCCTCACTTGTGCAGTCACTCAACATTGGGCCTTTATTTTTATTCTTTTCTCTCATGGCCTCTTTTCTCTCATTATTCTTTTTCACCTCACTACCTGAACTCCCATAAGCTGATTGTTGAAGCTTAACTTGATCAAGGTAAGCTTCTTTAGGTGATAAAGGTGCCAGAGTGATTTTCTTGCCATCATACTAAAAGGAATATCTATTTCTATACCCATCATGCATTACATGCCTATCAAATTGCCAAGGTCTCCCCGACAATAAATGACCAGCATGCATGGGTACTACATTACACATAGCTTCATCACTGTACTTCCCAATAGTAAAAGCTACCACAACTTGCCTAGTAACTTTCACTTCTCCACTATCATTCAACCATTGTAGCCTATAAGGAGTAGGGTGTTTAATATATTTCAGCCCCAATTTATCCACCAAAGTGGTGCTAGCCACATTAGCACAACTGCCCCCATCAATAATCATGCTACAAACTTTACCACCAACTAAACATCTAGTGTGAAATATATTTTCTCTTTGTTCTAAGCTTTCTTCTTTAACATTCAGATTCAATGCATGCCTAGCAACAAGAGACTCATCATGAGCAGTATATTCAACATCCCCATCAACATCAAAACAATCCTCTAAAGAGGGCATGCTACTCTCACTACCATTCCCATCACAATCATAATCATTTTCAGATTTAGAAACAATCTCATCACCTTTAATGTACATGGTCTTTCTATTAGGACAATCACATGCATAATGACCACGACCTTGACACTTAAAACACTTTACATCTCTATGTTTAGAGGTTTTTGAAAAAGAATTAGAAGTACCCCTTTCAGTTGAAGTACTCTTCTCCTTGTTTTTGTTTGCATCCAGCCTCTTTTCCTTGGAATCAGTGGCTTTCTCCTTCTTCTTCTCATCATATTTGTTCCATTTTGAGCGCCATTTGCTGCTGGAATTCGAAAATGACTTGGCTGCTCCCCTTTGTTTTTGTTGTCTCTCCACCTTCATGGCCATGTTAACTAGGTCCTCCGTCTCAGCATAATGATATAACTCCACTACATCAGCTATCTCCTTGTTCAGACCTCCTATAAACCTAGCCATTGTCACATCCCTATCCTCCTCAATGTTAGCTTTAATCAAGAGCATCTCCATCTCCTTGTGGTAATCTTCCACTGATTTTGACCCTTGAGTAAGCTTATGCAACTTTTGGTGCAACTCTCTATAGTAATAAGAAGGCACAAATCGCTTCTTCATTACTCTCTTCATCTCATCCCAATTCTCAATAGGATATTCACCATTTCTGCTCCTAGACTTCACTAATTCATCCCACCAAACTAAGGCATAATCTGAAAATTCTACTGTAGCCAACCTCACCTTCTTCTCTTCAGAATAGTTGTGGCAAGCAAATATCAAATCCATTTTTTTCTCCCAATCCAAGTACACTTCAGCATCATTTCTACCCTTAAATGGAGGTATATGCATCTTGATAGCATTTAGATTACTATCCCTCCTATTGTCTATTCTTATTTCACCTCTTCTATTTCGAGCTGAACTCCTCTCTTCAAATTCATCTTCAAATAGCCCCTGATCAAACTCATTTTGATGCCTATTCCCATCATTAGTTTGCCTACCATTACCTGGGAAGCTTTCTGACAACTCCCTCTTCCATTCATCCAACTCATCTTGCCTACTATTCAACTTTTGAAATTGACTAGTAAAGGCTTTATATATCAATTTTATGTCTGGAGTCATGTTAACTTCTTCATTTAAGGGCTCTTTACCCTCCCTCCTTGTTGCAGGATTACTCATTTTATGAACCTGCAAGAAATGTTAGTAAAACAGCCTCACAAAACACTCCCTCATGTGTTTCACTCAAAAGATGGCACTCCACTCGTGTGTTCACATAATTGTTGGCTTTTGCCCTCTTTAAGCTCACATACTTAAGCCTTTTACCACTCAAGCTTGTTGTTCTCAATTACACTTCAGAATTAATCCTCAAACCAAAATACTCACAAACAGCAAATTAATACTAGGATGGTAATGAAAACACTTAACAAGGAAGGCAGGTACAAAAACTAGAAGCAAATATACCAGAATAAATTGAAATGAGCATGCAAGATATGAAGAGTTTGCTGCCCAAAATACTGATCTCCAATTAACAAGAATCAAATTGTTAATTATGGTGTATATGGAAGCAAAAGCAGGAGTAACCAAAAATAGCAACGAGATTTGAAGGAAAAAGATGAAATTAATGCATAAATGCAGAAATTGATGTTTCCTTAATGGAAAGATCAATTCTGACGAAAAAAGACATAAAGACAAAAAGGAAAGAAATTAAGTAGGTTTCCTAGAATGATGCTAATCCCACAAATTGTGCTTATACTTCTTTGACTTTGTGATGTGAGCACAAGCATAGATGGCAAGAAGAGAGGAGCAGTAGATGAGCTAATATTGCCTCAAGGACCAATCACAAGATTAAGGGCCAAAAAGTTCAAGGAATCACTTCAAACTTATATGGGTAGAATGTTAGAAGGAATGGAAGCTCAAGATGCAATGAAGGCCAATGGAGCTTCACCTAATCAAATTAAGCTGAATTTGCAAGATGGGGCCAACCTATGTTTAATTCATTATTCCAAGTTAATAGATTAGTTTTGGGCAGTTTACTACTTGCATTTTCGTTTGGGCTTGTATTTCTTATTGGGAGGCCCAAGTTTAAGGCTTAACCTAATAGTCTAGGTTATGAAACTTGTGGGGGTTATAAATACCCTAGTGTATGGACGAAAATCAGCAGAATGAATGAAAAACAGATTTGTTTTGGAGTTTTATACTCTTGTTCAAGGCTTGGCTTGAATCTCTATTGCATCAAGAATTGAACTTCATCAAGGTATTTACATCCTAGTGAATTTCTGTTCTTGATTCCTCAATCAACCGATTATTTGCGTTTCCATTTGCATCAGTCATTTGGGGGTTCAATAGGTTGGGAGTTCTCCATCTGTTCTTGTTCTCTATCAATTTGTGTGTTTGGGGTTTCTAGATCTTGAATATCCATGGGGTTCCGCATCATTTGGTATCAGAGCTTGATTAGGGTGAATTCTTATTTATCCTAGGTTATGGTTTGCTGTTTTCTTTTGTGCACTGTTCACAGGTTCCTATCCACACTGTGTTTGAGTTCTTTATTTTTTTTTTCTGCAGTTGAAACTACTGTATGCAGTTTCCTACTGAAACTGTAACTCTTAGTTGCATGTTGCAGCTGGCTTGTTTGTTTGGGATTTGATTTTGATCCTTTTTTTTTTCGTTCATATTTTGGTGTTATTTGCTGTTATCCTATATTTAAAAAAAAAAAAAAGAGTTGGGACGCTGCTTCAAAAAAAAAAATGAAAAGGAACAAAATTGAAAAGAGTTGCAGCTAGAAGAAGAAAAGTACCACAGAATTGTCTAATTAGGTTGGCAGCAAGTTCTTTGAATCTGTACACATTTTTGGGCAGAATTCAGGGTATGGTCTGAACACACTTTGGGTTGGAGATTAATTAGCAAAGTCAAAGAAGTATAAGCACAATTTGTGGGATTAGCATCATTCTGGGAAACCTACTTAATTTCTTTCCTTTTTGTCTTTATGTCTTTTTTTTTTTTTCGTCCAAATTGATCTTTCCATTAAGGAAACATCAATTTCTGCATTTATGCATTAATTTCGTCCTTTTCTTTCAAATCTCAGTTGCTATTTTTGGTTACTCCTGCTTTTGCTTCCATATACACCATAATTAACAATTTGATTCTTGTTAATTGGAGATCAGTATTTTGGGCAGCAAACTCTTCATATCTTGCATACTTATTTCAATTTATTCTAGTATATTTGCTCTAGTTTTGTACCTGTCTTCCTTGTTAAGTGTTTTCATTACCATCCTAGTATTAATTTGCTGTTTGTGAGTATCTTGGTTTGAGGATTAATTCTGAAGTGCAATTGAGAACAACAAGCTTGAGTGGTAAAAGGCTTGAGTGTGTGAGCTTAAAGAGGGCAAAAGCCAACAATTGTGTGAAACATGAGTGGAGTGCCATCTTTTGAGTGAAACACGTGAGGGAGTGTATTGTGAGACTGTCTTACTAACATTTCTTGCAGGTTCATAAAATGAGTAACCCTTCAACAAGGAGGGAGGGTAAAGAGCCCTCAGATGAAGAAGTTAACATGACTCCAGACATGAAATTGATATATAGGGCCATTACTAGTCAATTTCAAAAGTTGAATAGTAGGCTAGATGAGTTGGATGAATGGAAGAGGGAGTTTTCAGAAAGCTTGCCAGGGAATGGTAGGCGAATTAATGATAGGAATAGAGAACATAAACAAAGGGGAGCCACCAAGTCATTTTCGAATTCCAGCAGCAATTGGGGTTCAAAATGGAACAAATATGATGAGGAGAAGAAGGAGGATGCCACTGATTCCAAGGAGAAGGGGCTGGATGCAAACAAAAACAAGGAGAAGAGTACTTCAACTCAAAAGGGTACTTCTGATTCCTTTTCAAAAACCTCTAAACATGGAGATATAAAGTGTTTTAAGTGTCAAGGTAATGGTCATTATGCATCTGATTGTCCTAATAGAAAGACCATGTACATTAGAGGTGATGAGATTGTGTCTAAATCTGAAAATGATAATGATTGTGACAGGAATGGTAGTGAGAGTAGCATGCCATCTTTAGAGGATTGTTCTAATGTTGAATATGCTGCTCATGGTGAATCTCTTGTTGCTAGGCGTGCATTGAATCTGAATGTTAAAGAAGAAAGCTTAGAACAAAGAGAAAATATATTTCACACTAGATGTTTAGTTGGTGGTAAAGTTTGTAGCATGATTATTGATGGGGGTAGTTGTGCTAATGTGGCCAGCACTACTTTGGTGGATAAATTGGGGCTGAAATGTGTTAAACACCCTACTCCTTATAGGCTACAATGGTTGAATGATAGTGGAGAAGTGAAAGTTACTAGGCAAGTTGTGGTAGCTTTTACTATTGGGAAGTATAGTGATGAAGCTGTGTGTGATGTAGTACCCATGCATGCTGATCATTTATTGTTGGGGAGACCTTGGCAATTTGATAGGCGTGTGATGCATGATGGGTATAGAAATAGATATTCCTTTCAGCATGATGGCAAGAAAATCACTTTGGCACCTTTATCACCTAAAGAAGCTTACCTTGATCAAGTTAAGCTTCAACAATCAGCTTGTGGGATTTCAAGTAGTGAGGTGAAAAAGAATAATGAGAGAAAAGAGGCCATGAGAGAAAAGAATAAAGAAAAATGCCCAATGTTGAGTGACTACACAAGTGAGGAAAAGAAAGTGAGATGTGCAGAAGAGAATAAGCTAGTGAGTGATAAAAAGAAAAAAAGTGAAAAGAAAGGAAAAGAGAGGAGTGAAGAAGTTAAGAAACAACCATGTTTCTATGCAAAAGAGAGAGATATAAAGAGTGCATACTTACGCAAGAGAGCTTTTATTTTGATTCGGTTTAAGGATACTTTGTTTATTGAAATTGACCTTAACCCCGAATTGCCTAGTGTGTTTGTGACTTTATTGCAAGAATTTAGTGATGTCTTTCCTCAAGAGATACCCCACAGGTTACCACCTAAAAGAGGAATTGAGCATCATATTGATTTTGAACCCGGAGATTGGGTTTGGTTACACATGCGAAAGGAGAGATTTCCACAGCAAAGGAAGTCAAAGCTTGATGCAAGGGGTGATGGACCATTCCAAGTCTTGGAGCGCATCAATGATAATGCATACAAGATAGACTTGCCAGGTGAGTATAATGTAAGTGCCACTTTCAATGTTTCTGACCTATCTCCTTTTGAACTTGATTCAGATTCGAGGACGAATCCTTTTGAGGAGGGAGGGAATGATGAGAGCACAAGCATAGATGGCAAGAAGAGAGGAGCAGTAGATGAGCTAATATTGCCTCAAGGACCAATCACAAGATTAAGGGCCAAAAAGTTCAAGGAATCACTTCAAACTTATATGGGCAGAATGTTAGAAGGAATGGAAGCTCAAGATGCAATGAAGGCCAATGGAGCTTCACCTAATCAAATTAAGCTGAATTTGCAAGATGGGGCCAACCTATGTTTAATTCATTATTCCAAGTTAATAGATTAGTTTTGGGCAGTTTACTACTTGCATTTTCGTTTGGGCTTGTATTTCTTATTGGGAGGCCCAAGTTTAAGGCTTAACCTAATAGTCTAGGTTAACTTGTGGGGGTTATAAATACCCTAGTGTATGGACGAAAATCAGCAGAATGAATGAAAAATAGATTTGTTTTGGAGTTTTATACTCTTGTTCAAGGCTTGGCCTGAATCTCTATTGCATCAAGAATTGAACTTCATCAAGGTATTTACATCCTAGTGAATTTCTGTTCTTGATTCCTCAATCAACCGATTATTTGCGTTTCCATTTGCATCAGTCATTTGGGGGTTCAATAGGTTGGGAGTT
The DNA here is from genome assembly GCA_037013595.1 of Dicorynia guianensis. Classification (NCBI taxonomy): domain Eukaryota; kingdom Viridiplantae; phylum Streptophyta; class Magnoliopsida; order Fabales; family Fabaceae; genus Dicorynia; species Dicorynia guianensis. The sequence continues at coordinate 26,189,163 of JASUAB010000001.1, read as the reverse complement.
CTCCATCTGTTCTTGTTCTCTATCAATTTGTGTGTTTGGGGTTTCTGGATCTTGAATATCCATGGGGTTCCGCATCACTTTGCTAATTAATCTCCAAAACCCAAAGTGTGTTCAGACTTGAATTCAGTCATACCCTGAATTCTGCCCAAAAAGGTATACAGGTTCAAAGAACTTGCTGCCAACCTAATTAGACAATTTTGTAGTGCTTTTCTTCTTCTAGCTGCAACTCTTTTCAATTTTGTTCCTTTTCGTTTTTTTTAACAGCGGCACAATTTTTTTTTTTGGAATATAGGATAAACAGCAAACAACACCAAAATATCAAAATCAAATCCCAAACAATCAAACCAGCTGCAACATGCACTTCTATACCTAGATCTGGTTCTAGTTGATATTAGGGAGAGAAGAAAAGAAGAAAATAGCAAACTATAACCTAGGATAAATAAGAATTCACCCTAATCTAGCTCTGATACCAAATGATGAGGAACCCCATGGACATTTATGATCCAGAAACCCCAAACACACAAATTGATAGAGAACAAGAAAAGATGGAGAACTCCCAACCTATTGAACCCCCAAATGACTGATGCAAATGGAAACGCAAATAATCGGTTGATTGAGGAATCAAGAACAGAAGTTCACTAGGATGTAATTACCTTGATGAAGTTCAATTCTTGATGCAATAGAGATTCAAGCCAAGCCTTGAACAAGAGTATAAAACTCCAAAAACAATTCTGTTTTTCATTCATTCTGCTCATTCTCGTCCATATACTAGGGTATTTATATGCCCACAAGTTCAAATAACCTAGACTATTAGGTTAGGCCTTAAAAATGGGCCTCCCAACATAAAAAACAAACCCAAACGCAAATTGCAAGTAGTAAACTGCCTAGAAACTAATCTATTAACTTGGAATATGAATTAAACATAGATTGGACCCATTTTACAAATTCAGTCCAATTTGATTAGGTGAAGTTCCATTGGCCTTCATGTCATCTTTAGCTTCCATTCCTTCTAACATTCTGCCCATATAAGTTTGAAGTGATTCCATGAACTTTTTGGCCCTTAATCTTGTAATTAGTCCTTGAGGCAATGTTAGCTCATCTACTTCTCCTCTCTTCTTGCCATCCATGCTTGTGCTCACATCAGAGTGAGAGAGAAAGTGAGGTTTCAAGGAGTCAGAAAGCAAAAGGGAAGTTTGAAGAAAGAGAGCACTTTTAGAGAGAGAGAGAGAAAGAGAGAGTGAGATGGAGAGCAAGAGGGGAGAGAGCAAGAAGGGGCGAGCAAAGGGTGAGAGAGAGAGCAAGAGAGAAAGAGAGGGCAAGATGGGGAGAGACCAAATGATTTGTGTTGGAGTCAGGCATTGTTTGACTTAACTTTATTGTTTGTACCATAGTCGGGCCTTATTTGCCTCACCCTTATCATTTGTGATGTAATCAGGCCTCATTTGGCTTACCCTTATCATTTGTATTAAAGTCAAGCCTCATTTGACTCAACCTTACCATTTGTGCCAGAGTCGGGCCTCGTTTGACTCAAGCTTATCGTTTATGCTAGAGCCGGGCGTCGTTTGACTCAACCTTATGATTTGTTTCGAAGTCGTGTCTTGGTTGTACCATTTGTGCCAAAGTTGGGCCCCATTTGACTCACCCTTAACATTTGTACTGGATTTGGGTCTCGTTTGACTCACCCTTATCATTTATGCTAGAGTCGGGCCTTATTTGACTCAACCTTATCATTTGTGCCAGAGTCAGCCCTTAGTTGTACCATTTTTGCCAAAGTTGGGCAATGTTTGACTCACCTTTATCAATTATGCCAGAGTCAAGCCTCGTTTGACTTACCCTTATCATTTGTACTGGAGTTAGGTCTCATTTGACTCAACCTTACTATTAGTGCCAGTGTCGATCCTCGTTTGACACACCCTTATCATTTGTCTTAGAATCAGGCCTCGTTTGACTTAACCTTACCATTTTTGCTGGAGTCGAGCCTTGTTGGACTCAACCTTACCATTTGTACCAGAGTTGGCCCTCGGTTGTACCATTTGTGCCGAAGTCTGGCCATGTTTGACTCATCATTATCAATTGTCCAGAGTTAAGACTAGTTTGACTCAACCTTACCATTTGTGCTAGAGTCGGGCCTTATTTAACTCAGCCTTCGGGCATCGTTTAACTCACTCATATCATTTGTGCTGGAGTTGGGCCTCGTTTCACTCAACCTTACCATTTGTGCTAGAGTCGGGCCTCGTTTAACTCACCTTTGCCATTTGTGTCAAAGTCGAGTGTCATTTGATTCAACCTTACCATTTGTCCCAGAGTCAGGCGCCTTTTGATTCACCCTTATCATTTGTACTGTAGTCAAGCCTCATTTGATTGAACCTTACCATTTGTACCAGAGTTTGGCCTTGTTTAACTTAACCTTTGTGCCCCGTTTGACTTAACCTTACCATTTATGACAGAGTCAGGCCTCGTTTGACTCAACCTTATCCTTTATACCAGTGTTAGGCCTCGCCTGTCACATCCATATCATTTGTACTAAAGTAGGGTCCCATTTGACTCAACCTTACCACTTGTGCTAGAGTCAAGCTTTGTTTGACTTAACGTTTCAGCCTTGTTCAACTCAATTCAGCCTTGTTCAACTCAACCTTATTATTTGTGCCAAAGTTGGGCCTCATTTGATAATCCTTTATCATTTGTACCAGTGTGAGGCCTTGTTTGACTCAACCTTACCATTTGTACTGGAGTCGGGCCTCGTCTGACCCAACCTTACCATTTGTCTTAAATTCAAGCCTTGTTTACTTAACCTTTAGACCTCATTTGACTCAACCTTACCATTTGTACCAGAGTTAGACCTCGCTTGATTCACCCTTATCATTTGTGCCAGAGCTGGGCCTCGTTTGACTAAACCTTATCATTTGTGCTAGAGTCAGGCCTCATTTGACTCAATTGTACCATTTGTGCTAGAGTCGGGCCTCGTTTGACTCAACCTTATTATTTGTGTTATAGTCGAGTCTCGTTTTACTCAAACTTACCATTTATGTTGGAGTTGGGCCTTGTTTGACTCAATCTTACCATTGTGTTAGAGGCGGGCCTTGTTTGACTCACCCTTATCATTTATGTTAAAGTTGGGCCTCATTTCACTCAACCTTACTATTTATGCTAGAGCTAGACCTTGTTTGACTCACCCTTATTATTTATGTTGGAGTCCGTCTTTGTTTGACTTAACCTTATGATTTGTGCTAGAGTGAGGTGTCGTTTGACTCAACCTTACCATTTGTACTATAGTCGAGCCTCTTTGACTCACCTTATGATTTGCGATGTAGTCAGGCCTTGTTTGGCTCACCCTTATCATTTGTGCCAGAGTTAGGCCTCATTTGACTCAACCATACCATTTGTGCCAAAGCCGTGCCTCGGTTGTACCAGTTCTGCCAAGTTGGGTCTCATTTGACTCACTCTTATCATTTGTGCCAGATTCGGGTCTCGTTTGACTCACCTTATCATTTGTGTTGGAGCCAGACCTCGATTGACTCAATTTTATCATTTGTGCCAAAGTCAATCCTCGTTTGACTCACCCTTATCATTTGTGTTAGAGTCGGGTCTTGTTTGACTCAACCTTACCATAAGTACCAGAGTCGGGCCTCGTTTGACACACCCTTATTATCTATGCCAGAATCAGGCCTCGTTTGACTTAACCTTACCATTTTTGCTAAAGTTGAGCCTCGTTTGACTCAATCTTACCATTTATGCCAAAGTCGGGCCTCGATTGTACCATTTGTACTGATGTCGGGCCTCATTTGACTCACCTTTATCAATTGTGCCAAAGTTAGGCCTCATTTGACTTAACCTTACCATTTGTACAAGAGTTAGACCTCATTTGACTCACCCTTATCATTTGTGCCGAACTTGGGCCTCATTTGACTCACCCTTATCATTTGTGCCAGAGTTAGGCCTCATTTAACTCAACCTTACCATTTGTGTTGGAATCAAGCCTCGTTTGCCTCAACTTTCGAGCATCGTTTGACTCAACCTTATCATTTGTGCTAGAGTTAGGCTTTGTTTGACAAACGCTTATCATTTATGCCAGAGTCGGGTCTCGTTTGACTCAACCTTACCATTTGGGTCAAAGTCAGGCCTCGTTTGACTCACCCTTATCATTTGTGTCGGAGTCGAGCCTTGTTTGACACACCCATATCATTTGTGCTAGAGCTGGGCCTCATTTGACTCAACCTTACCATTTGTTCTAGAATCAGGCCTTATTTGACTCACTCTTATCATTTGTGCTGGAGTTAGGCCTCGGTTGAATCAACCTTACCATTTGCACTAAAGTCAGGTCTCGTTTTACTAAGCCTTACCATTTGTGTCAGAGTTGAGCCTCATTTCATTTAACCTTACCATTTGTGCCTAAGTCGGGCATCGGTTGTACCATTTATGCCAAAGTCGGGTCTTGTTTGACTCACACTTATCATTTGTGCCAGAGTTGAGCCTTGTTTGATTCAACCTTACTATTTATGCTGGAGTCAGGCCTCATTTGATTCAACTTTCAAGGCTTGTTTGACTCAACTTTACCATTTATGTTAGAGTCAGGCCTCATTTGACAAACCCATATCATTTTGCTAGAGTCAGGTCTCATTTGACTCAACCTTACTATTTGTATCAGAGTTGGGCCTCATTTGACTCAACCTTATAGTTTATGCCAGAGTCAGGCCTCATTTGACTCACCCTTATAATTATGCTAGAGTCGGGCCTCGTTTCACTCAACCTTACCATTTGGGTTGGAGTCAGGTCTCGTTAGACTCAACCTTACCATTTGTACTAAAGTCAGGCCTCGTTTGACAAACCCTTATCATTTGTGCTGGAGTCGGGACTCGTTTGACTTAACCTTCGGGCCTCTTTGACTCAACCTTATCATTTATGCCAGAGTCATGCCTCGTTTGATAAACCCTTATCAATTGTGTTAGAGTCAGGCCTCGTTTGACTTAACCTTATAATTTGTGCTGAAGTTGGGCCTCATTTGACTCAACCTTTCCATTTGAGCTAAAGTCAAGCCTCGTTTGACTTACCTTTATCATTTATGCCGAAGTCGGGCCTCATTTGACTCAAACTTACCATTTATGCCAAGGTCGAGCATCGTTTGCCTTTACCTTACCATTTGTACTTGAGTTGGATCTTGTTTGACTCAACCTTACAACCTTACTATTTCCACTAGAGGCAAGCCACGTTTGAGTCAACCTTACCATTTATGCCAGACCAAGCCTCGTTTGACGCAACCTTACCATTTAGCCAGAGTCGGGCCTTGTTTGACTCACTCTTATCATTTGTGCCAGAGGCGGGCCTCATTTGACTCAACCTTACCATTTGTCCTGGAGTCAGGCCTTATGTGACTCACCCTTATCATTTGTGCCAAAGTCAAGTCTCATTTGACTCAACCTTACCTTTTGCACTGGAGTCGGGCCTCGTTTGATCAACCTTATCATTTGTGCTGGAGTTGGGCCTCATTTGACTCTCCCTTAGCATTTGTGTCAGAGTCGGGCCTCATTTGACTTAACTTTACTATTTATGGGCCTTGTTTGACTCAACCTTATGATTTGTCTCAGAGTCAGGCCTTAGTTGTACCATTTGTACTGAAGTTGAGCCTTATTTGACTCACCCTTATTAATTGTGCTATAGTCGAGCCTCATTTCACTTAAACTTGTACCATTTGTACTGAAGTTAGGCCTTATTTGACTCACCCTTATTAATTGCGCTATAGTCAAGCCTCATTTCACTTAAACTTACCTTTTGTGCCAAAGTCGAGTCTTATTTGACACAACTTTTGGGCCTTGTTTGACTTAACCTTACGATTTGTGCTAGAGTTAGGCCTCGTTTGAGTGAACCTTATCATTTATGCCAATTCGGGCCTCAATTGACTTAACCTTACTATTTGTACCAGAGTCGAGCCTCGTTTGACTCAACCTTCAGGCCTTGTTTGATTAATCTTACCATTCGTGCTAGAGTTGGGCCTCGTTGGACTCACCTTTACCATTTGTGTTAGAGTTGAACCTAGTTCGACTCAACCTTACTATTTGTGCCGGTGTTGGGCCTTCTTTGACTCAACCTTATCATTTGTACTAAAGTCAAGCCTTGTTTAAATCAACCTTACCATTTGTGCCAGAGTCGAGCGTCATTTGACAAACCCTTATCATTTGTACTACTGTTATCCCTTGTTTGACTCAACCTTACCATTTGTGTCGGAGTCGGTCCTCATGTGACCCAACCTTACCATTTGTCCCGGATTCGACTTTGTTTGACTCAGTCTTTGGGCTTCATCTAACTCAACCTTACCATTTATGTTAGAGTTAGGCCTCACTTAATTCACCCTTATCACTTATGCTGAAGTCGGGCCTCATTTGACTCAACCTTACTATTTGTGCTAGAGTCAGGCCTTATGTGACTTAACTGTACCATTTGTGCTAGAGTCAGGACTTGTTTGACTAACGCTTACCATTTTTACTTAAGTCGAGCCTCGTTTGACTCGACCTTACATTTATACCGGAGTTAGGCCTTGTTTGACTCACCTTTATCTTTTGTGCCAGAGTTGGGTCTCGTTTGACTTAGCCTTACCCTTTGTGCTGAAGTCGGGCCTCGTTTGACTCATCCTTATCATTTGTGCCAAAGTCAAGCCTCCTTTCACTCAACCTTATCATTTGTACTAGAGCTAGTCCTCATTTGACTCATCCTTATTATTTGTGTTGGAGTCAGGCCTTGTTTGACTTAACCTTACAATTTGTATCGAAGTTAAGCGTCATGCGACTCAACCTTACTTTTGTACCGTAGTCAGGCCTCATTTGACTCACCCTTATGATTTATGATGTAGTTGGGCCTCATTTGGCTCATCCTTATCATTTATACCAAAGTCGGGCCTCGTTTGACTCAACCTTACCGTTTGTGCCAGAGTCGAGCCTCGTTGGACTCAACCTTATTATTTGGGCCAGAGTCGGGCTTGACTCAACCTTATGATTTGTTCTGAAGTCGTGTCTTGATTGTACCATTTGTGCCAAAGTTGGGCGCCATTTGACTCACCCTTAACATTTGTACCGGATTCGGATCTCCTTTGACTCACCTTTATCATTTATGCTGGAGTCTGGCCTCATTTGACTCAATCTTATGATTTGTGCCAGAGTCAACCCTTGGTTGTACCATTTGTGCCGAAGTCGGGCAACATTTGACTCACCTTTATCAATTGTGCCAGAGTCTGGCCTCGTTTAACTCACCCTTATCATTTGTACTGGAGTCAGGTCTCGTTTGACTCAACCTTGCTATTAGTGCCAGTGTCGGGCCTCGTTTGATATACACCCTTATCATTTGTGCCAGAATCAGGCCTCATTTGACTTAACCTTACTATTTCTGCTAGAGTCGAGTCTCATTTGACTCAACCTTACCATTTGTACTAGAGTCAGCCCTTAGTTGTACCATTTGTACTGAAGTCTGACCATATTTGACTTACTGTTATCAATTATGCCAGAGTTAGGACTCATTTGATTCAACCTTACCATTTATGCCAGAGTCTGGCCTCATTTGACTTAGCCTTCAGGCGTCGTTTAACTCACCTATATCATTTGTGTTAGGGTTGGGACTCGTTTAACTCAACCTTACCATTTGTGCTGGAGTTGGGTCTCATTTGACTAAACCTTACAACCCTATCATTTGGGTCAGAGGCGAGCCTCGTTTGAGTCAATCTTATCATTTGTACTAGAGCTAGGCCTCGTTCCACTCAACCATACCATTTGAGCTAGAGACAAGACTCATTTGATGCACCTTTTTCATTTGTGTCAAAGTCGGGCCACGTTTGACATAACCTTTGGGACTTGTTTAACTCAACCTTGCCATTTGTGTCAAAGTCAGGCTTTGTTTGACTTAACCTTACCATTTGTGCCAGAGTGAGGCCTCGTTTGATCCAACCTTACCATTTGTGTTGGGGTCGGGCCTTGTTTGACTCAACCTTATCATTTGTGCTAGAGTCGAGCCTCGTTTGACTCAACCTTACCATTTGTGTCAGAGTCAGTTCTCATTTGACTCAACCTTACCAATTGTGCCAAAGTTAACCCTCATTTAACTCAACCTTACTATTTGTGCCAAACTGAGTCTTATTTGACTCATCCTAACCATTTGTACTAGAGTCGGACTTTGTTGACTCAACTTTACCATTTGTGCTAGAGTTGGGCTTCATTTGACTCAACCTTACAATTTAAGCCAGAGTTAGGCCTCGTTTGACTCACCCTTATCATTTATGCTAGAGTCGGGCCTTGTTTGAATCAATCTTACCATTTGTACCAGAGTTGGGTCTCGTTTGACTCAACCATACCATTTGTACTAGAGTTGGGCCTCCTTTCACTCAATCTTACCATTTATACCAAAGTTGGGCTTTGTTTGTAACAAAGTCGGGCCTCGTTTGACTCACCCTTATCATTTGTGCTGAAGTCGGTACTTGTTTGACTCAACCTTACCATTTGTGATAGAGCTAGGCCACGTTTAACTCACCCTTATTATTTGTGATGTAGTCGAGCCTCGTTCGACTCACCCTTATCATTTATGCTGTAGTTAGTCCATGTTTAACTCAACCTTATGATTTGTGCGAGAGTCGCACCTCGTTTGACTGAACCTTACCATTTGAGCTAAAGCCAGGACTTGGCTAACTTAACCTTATAGTTTGTGCTGAAGTCGGGCATCATTTCACTCAACATTACCATTTATACCGGTGTCAGGCCTCGTTTGATTCAATCTTACTATTTGTGCCAGAGTCGGGCCTTGTTTGACACACCCTTATCATCTGTGCTAGAGGCAGGCCACATTTGACTTAACCTTACCATTTGTACTGGAGTCGTGCCTCGTTTGACTCATCCTTATTATTTGTGCTGAAGTCGGGTCTTCTTTCACTCAACCTTACCATTTGTACTAGAGCTAGTCCTCATTTGACTCATCCTTATTATTTGTGTTGGAGTCAGGCCTTATTTGACTTAACCTTACAATTTGTGCCAGAGTTGGGCATCATTTGACTGAACCTTATTGTTTGTACCGTAGTCAGGCCTCATTTGAGTCACCCTTATGATTTATGATGTAGTCGGGCCTCATTTGGCTCACCCTTATCATTGATACCAAAGTCAGGCCTCGTTTGACTCAACCTTACCATTTGTGCCAGAGTCGAACCTCGTTGGACTCAACCTTATCATTTATGCTAGAGCCGGGCCTCGTTTGACTCAACCTTATGATTTGTTCCGAAGTCATGTCTTGGTTATATCATTTGTGCCAAAGGTGGGCCCCATGACTCACCCTTAACATTTGTATTGGATTCGGGTCTCCTTTGACTCACCCTTATCATTTATGCTGGAGTCTGACCTCGTTTGACTCAACCTTACAATTTGTGTCAGAGTCGGCCCTTGGTTGTACCATTTGTACCAAAGTCAGGCAATGTTTGACTCACCTTTATCAATTATGCCAGAATCTGGCCTCGTTTAACTCACCCTTATCATTTGTGCTGGAGTCAAGTCTCGTTTGACTTAACCTTACTATTAGTGCTAGTGTCAGGTCTTGTTTGACACACCCTTACCATTTGTGCCAGAGTCAGCCCTCAGTTGTACCATTTGTACCGAAGTCTGACCATGTTTGACTCACCGTTATCAATTATGCCAGAGTTAGGACTCATTTGATTCAACCTTACCATTTGTGCCAAAGTCTGGCCTCATTTGACTTAGCCTTCGGGCGTTGTTTAACTCACCTATATCATTTGTGTTGGGGTTGGGACTCGTTTAACTCAACCTTACCATTTGTGCTGGAGTTGGGTCTCATTTGACTAAACCTTACAACCCTATCATTTGGGTCAGAGGCGAGCCTTGTTTGAGTCAATCTTACCATTTGTACTAGAGTCAGGCCTCGTTCGACTAAACCATACCATTTGAGCTGGAGATAGGACTCGTTTGATGCACCTTTTTCATTTGTGTCAAAGTAGGGCCATGTTTGACTCAACCTTTGGGACTTGTTTGACTCAACCTTACCATTTGTGTCAAAGTCAGGCTTCGTTTGACTTAACCTTACCATTTGTGCCAGAGTCAGGCCTTGTTTGATCCAACCTTACCACTTGTGTTGGGGTCGGGCCTCGTTTGACTCAACCTTATCATTTGTGCTAGAGTCAAGCCTCGTTTGACTCAACCTTACCATTTGTGTCAGAGTCAGTTCTCGTTTGACTCAACCTTACCATTTGTGTCAGAGTCAGTTCTCGTTTGACTCAACCTTACCATTTGTGCCAAGCCGAGCCTTGTTTGACTCATCCTAACCATTTGTATTAGAGTCAGACTTTGTTTGACTCAACTTTACCATTTGTGCTAGAGTTGTGCCTCATTTGACTCAACCTTACCATTTGAGCCATAGTTAGGCCTCGTTTGACTCGCCTTTATCATTTATGCTAGAGTCGGGCCTTGTTTGACTCAATCTTACCATTCGTACCAGAGTCGGGTCTCGTTTGACTCAACTGTACCATTTGTGCTAGAGTAGGGCCTCGTTTCACTCAATCTTACCATTTATACCAAAGTTGGGCTTCATTTGTACCAGAGTCGAGCCTCGTTTGACTCACCCTTATCATTTGTGCTGAAGTCGGTACTTGTTTGACTCGACCTTACCATTTGTGCTAGAGCTAGGCCTCGTTTGACTCACCCTTATGATTTGTGATGTAGTCGAGCCTCGTTTGACTCACCCTTATCATTTATGTTGTAGTTAGTCCATGTTTAACTCAACCTTATGATTTGTGCGAGAGTCGCGTGTCATTTTACTGAACCTTACCATTTGAGCCGAAGCCAAGAGTTGGCTAACTTAACCTTACAGTTTGTGCCGAAGTCGGGCATCATTTCACTCAACATTACCATTTATGCCGGTGTCGGGCCTCGTTTGATTCAATCTTACTGTTTGTGCCAGAGTCGGGCCTTGTTTGACACACCTTTATCATCTATGCAAGAGGCAGGCCACATTTGACTTAACCTTACCATTTGTATTGGAGTCATGCCTCGTTTGACTCATCCTTATCATTTGTGCCGAAGTCAGGCCTCCTTTCACTCAACCTTACCATTTGTACTAGAGCTAGTCCTCATTTGACTCATCCTTATTATTTGTGTTAGAGTCAGGCCTTATTTGACTTAACCTTACAATTTGTGCCAGAGTTGGGCGTCAGTTGACTCAACCTTACCGTTTGTACCGTAGTCAGGCCTCATTTGACTCACCCTTATGATTTATGATGTAGTCGGGCCTCATTTGGCTTACCCTTATCATTTATACCAAAGTCGGGTCTCGTTTGACTCAACCTTACCATTTGTGCCAGAGTCGAGCCTCGTTGGACTCAACCTTATCATTTGCGCCAGAGCCGGGCCTCATTTGACTCAACCTTATGATTTGTTCTAAAGTCGTGTCTCGGTTGTACCATTTGTACCAAAGTTGGGCCGCATTTGACTCACCCTTAACATTTGTACTGGATTCGGGTCTCCTTTGACTCACTGTTATCATTTATGTTGGAGTCTGGCCTCATTTGACTTAACCTTACAATTTGTGTCAAAGTTGGCCCTTGGTTGTACCATTTGTGCCAAAGTCAAGCAACATTTGACTCACCTTTATCAATTGTGCCAAAGTCTGGCCTCGTTTAACTCACCCTTATCATTTGTACTGAAGTCAGGTCTCATTTAACTCAACCTTACTATTAGTGCCAGTGTCGGTCCTCATTTGACACACCCTTATCTTTTGTGCTAGAATTAGCCCTCGTTTGACTTAACCTTACCATTTCTGCTAGAGTTGAGTCTCGTTTGACTCAACCTTACTATTTGTGCCAAAGTCAGCCCTCAGTTGTACCATTTGTACCGAAGTCTAACCATGTTTGACTCACCGTTATCAATTATGCCTGAGTCAGGACTCATTTGATTCAACCTTACCATTTGTGCCAGAGTCAGCCCTCAGTTGTACCATTTGTACCAAAGTTTGACCATGTTTGACTCACCGTTATCAATTATGCCAGAGTTAGGACTCATTTGATTCAACCTTACCATTTGTGCCAGAGCCTGGCCTCATTTGACTTAGCCTTCGGGCGTCGTTTAACTCACCTGTATCATTTATGTTAGAGCTGGGCCTCGTTTCACTTAACCTTACCATTTGTGCTGGACTCGGGCCTCATTTGACTTACCTTTGCCATTTGTGTCAGAGTCAGGTGTCATTTGATTCAAACTTACCATTTATGCCAAAGTCAAGCCCCTTTTGACTCACCCTTATCATTTGTACTATAGTCAAGCCTCGTTTCACTAAACCTTACCATTTGAACCAAAGTTTGGCCTTGTTTGACTCAACCTTACCATTTGTGCTAGAGACAGGCCTCGTTTGACTCAATCTTATCCTTTATACCAGAGTTGGGCCTCGCTTGTCACACCCATATAATTTGTGCTAGAGTAGGGCCCTGTTTGACTCAACCTTACTACTTGTGCTGGAGTCAAGCTTCGTTTGACTTAACCTTTTGACCTTGTCCGACTCAACCTTATTATTTGTACTAGAGTCGGGCCTCATTTGATAAACCCTTATCATTTGTACTAGTATAAGGCCTTGTTTGACTCAACCTTACCATTTGTACCGGAGTCGGGCCTTGTGTAACCTAACCTTACCATTTGTCCCAGATTCAAGCCTCGTTTACTCAACCTTTAGGCCTCATTTGACTCAACCTTAACATTTGTGCTAGAGTTAGACCTCGCTTGATTCACCCTTATCATTTATACTAGAGTCGGGCCTCATTTGACTCAACCTTACCATTTGTGCTAGAGTCAGGCCTCATTTAACTCAATTGTACCATTTATGCCAGAGTCGACCCTTATTTGAGTCAATCTTACTATTTGTGCTGTAGTTGGGCTTGTCTTACTCAACCTTACCATTTGTGTCAGAGTTGGGCCTCGTTTCACTCAACCTTACCATTTATGCCAAAGTTAAGCCTCATTTGACTCACCCTTATTTTTTGTGTTGAAATCGGTCTTTGTTTGACTTAACCTTATGATTTGTGCTAGAGTCGGGTGTCGTTTGACTCAACCTTACCATTTGTATCATAGTCAAGCCTCATTTGACTCACCCTTATGATTTGTGATGTAGTCGAACCTCGTTTGGCTCACCCTTATCATTTGTGTCAAAGTTAAGCCTCATTTGACTCAACCGTACCATTTGTGGTGAAGTCGTGCCTCAGTTGTACCAGTTGTGCCAAGTTGGGCCTCATTTGACTCAATCTTATCATTTGTACCAGATTCGGATCTTGTTTGACTCACCCTTATCATTTGTGTTGGAATTGAGTCTCGTTTGACTCAACCTTACCATTAGTGCTAGTGTCGAGCCTCGTTTGACACAACTTTATCATCTATGCCAGAATCAGTTTGACTTAACCTTACCATTTTTGCTGGAGTCAAGCCTTGTTTGACTCAACCTTACTAATTGTGCCAAAGTCAGCCCTCGATTGTACCATTTGTACTGATGTCAAGCCTCATTTGACTCACGTTTATCAATTGTGCTAGAGTTGGGCCTCGTTTGACTCAACCTTAACATTTGTACAAGAGTTAGACCTCGTTTGACTCACCTTTATCATTTATGCTGAACTTGGGCCTCATTTGACTCACCCTTATCATTTGTGCCAGAGTCTGGTCTTGTTTGACTCAACCTTACCATTTGTATTAGAATCAAGCCTCGTTTGACTCAACTTTCGAGCCTCGTTTGACTCAATCTTACCATTTGTGCTAGAGTCAGGCCTCGTTTGACAAACGCTTATCATTTGTGCAGAAGTTGGGCCTCGTTTGACTCATCCTTATCATTTGGGTCAGAGTTAGGCCTCGTTTGACTCACCCTTATCGTTTGTGTTGGAGTCATCCCTCGTTTGACTCAACCTTACCATTTATACTAGAGCCGAGCCTTGTTTGATTAAACCTTACTATTTGTCCTGATGTTGGGCCTCAGTTGTACCATTTGTGCTAGAGTTGTTCCTCGTTTCACTCACCTATATCATTTATGCTAGAGTCAGGCCTCGTTTGACTCAACTTGACCATTTGTGCCAGAGTCGGGCCTCATTTGACTTAACCTTACCATTTGTGCTAGAGTTAAGCCTTGTTTGACTCATCCTTATCATTTGTGTCAGAGTCGGGCCTCGTTTGACAAACCCTTATCATTTGTACTAGCGTTAGGCCTCATTTGACTTAACCTTACCACTTTTACTAGTGTTGGGCCTCGTTTGACTCACCCTTATCATTTGTGTTGGAGTCGAGCCTTATTTCACTGAACCTTACAATTTATGTCAAAGTCAATCCTCGTTTGACTCACCCTTATCATTTGTGCCAAAGTTAGGCATCGTTTGACTCAATCTTACCATTTGTGCTAGAGCTAGGTCTCATTTGACTCACCCTTATTATTTGGGTTCGACTCGAGCCTTGTTTGACTTAATCTTACAACTTGTGCCAGAGTTGGGTGTCATTTGACTCCACCTTACAATTTGTACTATAGTCGAGCCTTGTTTGACTCACCTTTACAATTTGTGATGTAGTTAGGCCTTGTTTGGCTCACCCTTATCATTTGTGCTAGAGTTGGACCTCGTTTCACTCAACCTTACTATTTGTGCTAGAGTTGGCCTCGTTTAACTGAACCTTAACATTTATGTTAGAGTTGGGTCTCGTTTGACTCAACCTTATGATTTGTACTGAAGTTGTGTCTTGGCTATACCATTTGTGCCAAAGTTGGGACCCATTTCACTCACCCTTATCATTTGTGCTGGATTCAGGTCTCGTTTGACACACCCTTATCATTTATGCTAGAGTCGGGCCTCAATTGACTCAACCTTATCATTTGTGCTAGAGTCTGGCCTTGTTTGACTCACCCATATTATTTGTGCTGGAGTTGAGTCTCGTTTGACTCAACCTTACTATTAGTGCCAATGTCAAGCCTCATTTGATGCACCCTTATCATCTGTGGTAGAATCAGGCCTCATTTGACTTAACCTTACCATTTTTGCTGGAGTTGAGCCTCGTTTCACTTAACCTTACCAATTGTACCAGAGTTTGCCCTTGGTTGTACCATTTGTGCCAAAGTCAGGCCTCATTTGACTCACCTTTATTAATTGTGGCAAAGTTGGGCCTCGTTTGACTCAACCTTACCATTTGTACAAGAGTTAGGCCTTGTTTGACTCACCTTTATCATTTGTGCCAGAGTCGGGCCTTGTTTCACTCAACCTTACCATATGTGTCAGGGTCAAGCCTCATTAGACTCACCATTACCATTTGTACTAGAGTTGAGCCTCATTTGACTCAACCTTACCATTTGTAAAGAAGTTGGGCCTCATTTGACTCAACCATACCATTTTCACTGGAGTTAGGCCTCATTTGACTTACCCTTATCATTTGTGCCGAAGTCCGGTCTCGTTTGTCTCAACCTTATCATTTATGCTAGAGTCGGGCCTCATTTGACTCAACCTTACCATTTGTGTTGGAATCGGGCCTCGTTAGGCACACCTTTATCATCTGTGCCAGTGTCAGGCATCGTTTGACTTAACCTTATCATTTGTGTCACAGTCAGGCCTAATTTGACTTACCCTTATCATTTGTGTCAGAGTTAGGCCTTGTTTGATGCAACCTTACCATTTATACTAGATTTAGGCCTTGTTTGCTTCAACCTTTGGGCCTCATTTGACTTAACCTTACCATTTGAGCTAGAGTTGGGCCTCATTTGACCCACCTTTATCATTTATACTGGAGTCAGGCCTCATTTGACTCAACCTTATCATTAGTGCTAGAGTCAAGCCTTATTTGACTTAACTTTTGGGCCTTGTTTGACTCAACCTTATCATTTGTATTAGAGTCAGGACTCGTTTGACAAATGCTTATCATTTGTGCTAGTGTTAGTCCTCATTTTACTCAAGCTTACCATTTGTGTTAGACTTGGGCCCGTTTGACTCAACCTGACCACTTGCGTCAGAGTCTGGCCTCATTTGACTTAACCTTCAGGCCTCGTTTGATAAACCCATATCATTTGTGTTGGAGTCAAACCTTATTTGACTCAACCTTACCATTTTTATTGGAGTCGAGCCTCGTTTAACTCAACCTTATCATTTGTGCCAGAGTTAGGCTCGTCTAACTCACCCTTATCATTTGTGCTGGAGTGGGGCCTCATTTGACTCAACCTTATTATTTATGCAGAGTCAGGCCTCGTTTGACAAACGCTTATCATTTGTGCTATAGTCAGGCCTCGTTTCACTCAACCTTACCATTTGTGCTTGAGTTGGGCCTCGTTTGACTCAACCTTACCATTTGTGTCGAAGTTGGGCCTCATTTGATTGACCCTTATCATTTGTGTTGGAGTCATCCCTTGTTTGACTAAACCTTACCATTTATGTCAAAGCCGAGCCTTGTTTGACTCAACTGTACCATTTGTGCCGAACTCGAGCCTTAGTCATACCATTTGTACTGAGGTTAGGCCTCATTTGACTCACCCGTATCATTTATGCCAGAATCAGGCCTCGTTTGACTTAACCTGACTGTTTGTACCGGAGTTAGGCCTCGTTTGACTCACCATTATCATTTGTGTCAAAGTCGAGTGTCGTTTAACTTAACCTTACCATTTGTGTTGTAGTTAGGCCTTCTTTGATGTAATTTTCAAGCCTCGTTTGACTTGCTCTTATATTTGTGCAAGAGTTAGGCTCATTTGACAAACTCTTATCATTTGTACTAGTGTCTGGTCTCGTTTGACTCAACCTTACCATTTGTGATGAAGTCGGACCTCGTCTGACCCAACCTTACCATTTATCCCAGATTCGAGCCTCGTTTGGCTCAACCTTACCATTTGTACCAGAGTCGGTCCTCATTTGACTCACCCTTATCATTTGTGCTAAAGTCAAACCTCGTTTGATTCAACTTTATCATTTGTGCCAAAGTCGAGCCTCATTTGTTTCAACCTTACCATTTATGCTGGGGTCGGGCCTCGTTTGACTCAACATTATCATTTGTACTGGAGTCGAGTCTCGGTTGACTCAACACTACAATCCCATCATTTGTGCCAGAGGTAGACCTTGTTTGAGTCAATCTTACCGATTGTGCCAGAGTTAGCCCTCGTTTAACTTAACCTTACCATTTGTACTACAACTGAACCTCGTTTGACTCAACCTAACCATTTGTACCAGAGTCGAGCTTCCTTTGACTCAATGTTATCATTTGTATTGGAATCGGGCCTCATTTGACTCAACCTTACCATTTGTGCCAGAGTTAAGCCTCATTTGACTCACCCTTATCATTTGTACTAGAGTTGAGCCTTGTTTGACTCAATCTTACCATTCATGCTAGAGTCAGTCATCGTTTGACTCAACCATACGATTTATGCTGGAGTTGGGCCTCGTTTCACTCAATCTTACCATTTATACTGGAGTTAGGCCTCGTTTGTACTAGAGTCAGGCCTCGTTTAACTCACCCTTATCATTTGTGCCAAAGTCAAGACTTGTTTGACTCGACCTTGCCATTTATCCTAGAGTCGAGCCTCGTTTGAGTTAACCTTACCATTTGTCCTAGAGTCAGGCCTTATTTGATGTAACTTTTGGGCCTTGTTTGACTCACCCTTATCATTTGTGCAAGAGTCGGGCTCATTTGACAAACCCTTACCATTGGGTTTTGTTTGGCTCACCCTTATCATTTGTGCTAGAGTTGGGCCTCATTTGACTCAACCTTACCTTTTATACTAGTGTTGGGCCTCGTTTGACTGTCCCTTATCATTTGTATTAGAGTTGAGCCTCGTTGGATTGAACCTTACCATTTGTGCTAGAGTCGGGCCTCGTTTGGTACACCCTTATTATTTTTACCAGAGTTGGGCCTCGTTTGACTCAACCTTATCATTTGTGTTAGAGGTGGGCCTCATTTGACACAGCCTTACCATTTGTGATAGAGTCTGGCCTCGTTTAACTTAACTTTATTATTTGTGCCGAAGTCAAGCCTCATTTAAGTCAACCTTACCATTTATGTTGGGGTTGGGCCTCGTTTAACTTAACCTTACCATTTGTACTGGAGTTGGGTCTCATTTGACTCAACCTTATAACCCTATCATTTGGGTTAGAGGTGAGCCTCGTTTGAGTCAATTTACCATTTGTACTAGAGCCAGGCCTTGTTCGACTCAACCATACCATTTGAGCTGGAGACGGGACTCGTTTGACGCACCCTTTTCATTTGTGTTAAAGTCAGGCCATGTTTGACTCAACCTTTGGGACTTGTTTGACTCAACCTTACCATTTGTGTCGAAGTCGGGCTTTGTTCGACTTAACCTTACCATTTGTGCCAGAGTCAGGCCTCGTTTGATCCAACCCTACCATTTGTGTTGGGGTTGGGCCTCATTTGACTCAACCTTATCATTTGTGCTAGAGTTGAACCTCGTTTGACTCAACCTTACCATTTGTGTCAGAGTCAGTTCTCGTTTGACTTAACCTTACCAATTGTGCCAAAGTCGGCCCTTGTTTAACTCAACCTTACCATTTGTGCCAAGCCGAGCCTAGTTTGACTCATCCTAACCATTTGTACTAGAGTCGGACTTTGTTTGACTCAACTTTACCATTTGAGCTAGAGTTAGGCCTCGTTTGACTCACCCTTATCATTTATGCTAGAGTCGGGCCTTGTTTGACTCAATCTTACCATTCGTACCAGAGTCAGGTCTTGTTTGACTCAACTAAACCATTTGTCCTAGAGTTTGGCCTCGTTTCACTCAATCTTACCATTTATATCAAAGTTGGGCTTCATTTGTACCAGAGTTGGTCCTCGTTTGACTCACCCTTATCATTTGTGCCAAAGTTGATATTTGTTTGACTCGTCCTTACCATTTGTACTAGAGCTAGGCCTCGTTTGACTCACCCTTATGATTTGTGATGTAGTCGAGCTGCATTTGACTCACCCTTATCATTGATGCTGTAGTTAGTCCATGTTTAACTTAACCTTATGATTTGTGTGAGAGTTGCACCTTGTTTGACTCAACCTTACCATTTGAGCCGGAGCCAGGACTTGGCTAACTTAACGTTATGGTTTATGCTGAAGTCGGGCATCATTTCACTCAACATTACCATTTATACCGGTGTCGGGCCTCGTTTGATTCAATCTTACTATTTGTTCCAGAGTCAGGCCTTGTTTGACACACCCTTATCATCTGTGCTAGAGGCAGGCCACATTTGACTTAACCTTATCATTTGTACTGGAGTTGTGCCTCGTTTGACTCAACCTTATGATTTGTGTTGGAGTCGGAACTCAATTGTACCATTTATGCCGAAGTTAGGCCTCGTTTGACTCACCCTTATCAATTGTGCCAAAGTAGGGCCTTATTTGACTCAACCTTACCATTTGTGCTATAGTTGGGCCTCGTTTGACTCAACCTTTAGGTCTTGTTTAACTTAACCTTACCATTTATACAAGAGCTAGGCCTCGTTTGACTCATCCTTATCTTTTGTGCTAGAATCGGGCCTCATTTGACTCAACCTTACCATTTGTGTCAGAGTTGGGCCTCATTTGATTCACCCTCACTATTTGTCTTGAAGTTGTGCCTTATTTGACTTAATGTTATCATTTGTGCTGGAGTTAGGCCTCATTTGACTCAACCTTACCATTTGTGCTAAAGTTGGGTCTCATTTGACTCAACCTTGCTATTTGTGCTAGAGTTAGGTCTTGTTTGACTCAACCTTACCATTTGTGCCGAAGTTGGGCCTCAGAGTTAGGCCTCATTTGACTCACCCTTATCATTTGTATCAGAGTCGGGCCTCGTTCGACTCAACTTTACCATTTGTACTGAAGTTGGGCCTTGTTTGACTCACCCATATCATTTGGGTCGAAGTCGAACCTTGTTGTCTCAACCTTACATTTATGCCAGAGTCAGGCCTCATTTGACTCAACCTTATCATTTATGCCAGAGTCGGGCCTTGTTTGACACACTATTATTATTTGTGTTGGTGCCAGGAGTCGTTTGGCTTAACCTTACTGTTTGTACTGAAGTCGGGCCTTATTTTACTGAACCTTACCATTTGTGCTGGAGTCGAGCCTCAGTTGTACCATAAGGGCCGATGTCGGCCCTTATTTGACTCAACCTTACCATTTGTTCTAGAATCAGGTCTCATTTGAATCAACCTTACAACCTACCATTTGTACCAGAGGTGGTCCTCATTTGAGTCAACGTACCATTTGTGCCAGAGTCAATCCTCGTTTGACTTAACCATATCATTTATGCTGGAGACAGGACTCGTTTGACTCACCCTTTTCAGTTGTAACAGATTTGGGCCACGTTTGACTCAACCTTATCATTTGTGTTGGAGTCATGCCTTGTTTGACTCACCCTTATCATTTGCACTAGAGCCAGACCTCATTTGACTCAACCTTACCATTTGTGCCAGAGTTGGGGCTTGTTTGACTAAACCTTCTAGCCTCATGTTATCAACCTAACCATTTGCACTAGAGTTGGGCCTCGTTTGATGTACCCTTATCATTTGTGTTAGAGTCGGGCCTCGTTTCACTCAATCTTACCATTTGTGTCAGGGTTGGGCCTCGTTTGACTCAACCTTATCATTTGTTTTGACTCAATCTTACCATTTGTGTCAGAGTCGGGCCTCGTTTGACTCAACCTTACCATTTGTGCTAGAGTCGGGCCTCGTTTGACTCAACTTTACCATTTATGCTGGCGTCGGGCCTCGTTTGACTCAACCTTATCATTTGTGCTAGAGTTAAGCCTCATTTAACTCACCTTTATCATTTATGCCAGAGTTAAGCCTCATTTGACTCAATCTTACCATTTTTGCTTAAGCCAAGCCTCGTTTGACTCAATTGTACCATTTATGCTAGAGTTGGGCCTTATTTGACTAAACCTTACCATTTATGCCAAAGTCAGGCCTTGTTTGTTTTGGAGTCATCCTTATTTGATTGACCCTTATCATTTGTACTGAAGTCAGGCCTCGTTTGACTCAACCTTACCATTTACACCAAAGTTGGGCCTCATTTGACTTAACCTTACCATTTATACTGAGTCGAGCCTCATTTGACTGAACATTACCATTTGGCCTTGGTTGTACCATTTGTGCTGAAGTTAGGCCTCGTTTGACTTAACCTTACCATTTGTGCCAAAGTCGAGCCTCGTTTGACTTAACCTTCGAACCTCATTTGACCCAACCTTACCATTTGTGCTAAAGCTAGGGCTCATTTGACTCACTCATATCATTTGTGTCAGAGTTGGTCTTTGTTGGACTGAACCTTATGATTTGTACTGGAGTCGGGCACCGTTTCATTCAACCTCACCATTTGTACTGGAGTTGGGACTTATTTGACTCATCGTTATGATTTGTGATGTACTCGAGCCTTGTTTAACTCACACTTATCATTTATGCCGAAGTCAGGACTTATTTGACTCAACCTTACCATTTGTACTAGAGTCAAGCCTTATTTGAGTCAACCTTACCATTTGTACTAGAGTCAAGCCTTGTTTGATGTAACTTTCGAGCCTCGTTTGACTCACCCTTATCATTTGTACAAGAGTCAGGCTCATTTGACAACCCTTATCATTTGTACTAGTGTCAGGCCTCGTTTGACTCAACCTTAACATTTGTGCCGAAGTTGGGCCTCGTCTAACCCAACCTTACCATTTGTCTAGGATTCGAGCCTCGTTTAACTAAACCTTACCATTTATACTAGACATGGGCCTCATTTGATTCACCCTTATCATTTATGTAAGAGTAAGGCCTCATTTGACTCAACCTTACCTTTTATACGGGTGTTGGGCCTCGTTTGACTCACCCTTATCATTTATGTTGGAGTCAAACCTCGTTTGATTAATCCTTACCATTTGTGCAGGAGTTGGGCCTCGTTTGACTCCACCTTACCATTTGTCCTAGAGTTAGGCCTCATTTGATGCAGCCTTACCATTTGTGATGGAGTCTAGCCTTGTTTGACTTAACTTTATCATTTGTGCTGAAGTCGAGCCTCATTTGAGTTAACCTTACCATCTGATCAACCTTACCATTTGCACCAGAGTTAGGCCTCGTTTGACTGAACCTTATCATTTGTATTAGAGTCAAGCCTTGTTTGATATACCCTTATCATTTGTGCCAGAGGTAGGCCATGTTTGACTTAACCATACCATTTGTACTGGAGTCATGCCTTATTTGACTTAACCTTATAATTTGTGCTAGAGTTGGACCTTGATTGTACCATTTGTGCCAAAGTTAGGCCTAATTTGACTTACCCTTCTTAATTGTGCTGAATTTAGGGCTCATTTGACTTAACCTTACCATTTGTGCTAGAGTCGAGCCTCGTTTGACTCAATTTTTGAGCCTCGTTTAACTCACCCTTATCATTTGTATAAGAGTTAGGCCTCATTTCACTCATCCTTATCATTGTGCTAGAGTCGAGCTTCATTTGACTCAACCTTACCATTTATGCCAGAGTCAAGCCTCATTTGATTCACCCTTACCATTTTGTGTTGGAGTCATGCCTTGTTTGACTTTATGTTGAAGGTGGGTCTCGTTTGACTCAAACTTATCATTTGTGATAGAACTAGCCTCATTTGACTCAACCTTACCATTTGTGCCATAGTTAGGCCTTGTTTGACTTACCCTTATCATATGTACTAGAGTCAGGCCTCATTTAACCTAACCTTACCATTTGTGTCAGAGTTGAGCCTCATTTGACTCAACCTTACCATTTGTATCGGGGTTGGGCCTTATTTCACTCAACCTTATCATTTGTGCAGACTCGAGCCTTGTTTGACTCAACCTTACCATTTGTATAAGAGCCAGGCCTCGTTTGACTCAACCTTACCATTTGTGCAAGAGCCAGGCCTCGTTTGGCTCAACCTTACCATTTATACTAAAGTCGGGCCTCAGTTGTAGCATTTGTGCAGAAGTTGAGCCTCATTTAACTCAACCTTACCATTTATGCCAGAGTCAGGACTCGTTTGACTCACCCTTATCATTTATGCCAAAGTCAGGTCTCATTTGACTCAACCTTACTATTTATGCCAGAGTCGGGCCTTGTTTAACTCAACCTTATTATTTGTGCCGGAGTCAAACCTCTTAACACACCCTTATCATCTATGCTAGAGGTAGGCCTCGTTTGACTTAACCTTATGATTTGCATCAAAACTGAGCCTTGTTTGATTTAACCTTACAATTTGTGCTGGAGACAGACCTTAATTATACCATTTATGCCGAAGTCAGGCCTCGTTTAACTCACCCTTATCAATTTTACCGAAGTCGGGCCTCGTTTGGCTTAACCTTACCATTTTTGCTAGAATTAGGCTTCATTTGACTCAACCTTCAGGCCTTGTTTGACACAACCTTACCATTTGTGCTAGAGTCTAGCCTCGTTTGCCCCACTGTTATCATTTGTGCTGGAGTTGGGCCTCATTTGACTCAACCTTACTATTTGTGCTAGAGTTGGGCCTTATTTGACTCATCCTTATCATTTGTACCAAAGTCAGGCCTTATTTGTCTCAACCTTACCATTTATGCTAGAGTCGAGCCTCGTTTGACTTAACCTTACCATTTGTACTGGAGTCAGACCTTGTTTGAGACACCCTTATCATTTGTACCAATGTCACACCTCGTTTGACTTAACCTTATCATTTGTACTAGAGTCGGCCCTCATTTGACTAAACCTTACCATTTATGTTGGAGTTGAGCCTCAGTTGTACCATTTATGCCGATGTCAAGTCTTGTTTGACTCAACCTTATTAATTGTGCCGGAGTCGAGCCTCGTTTGACTTAACTTTACCATTTGTACTAGAGTCAATCCTCATTTGACTGAACCTTTGAGCCTTATTTGACTCAACCTTTCCATGTGTGCCAGAGTTAGTCCTCGTTTAATTCACCCTACCATTTGTGCTAGGGTTGGGTCTCATTTGACTCAACCTTACCATTTGTGCTAAAGTTGGGGCTTGTTTAACTCAACTGTACCATTTATTCTAGAGTCGAGACTTGTTTGACTCACCCTTACCATCTGTGTTGAAGGCGGGCCTTATTTGACTCAACCTTACCATTTGTGCCAGAGTCTAGCCTCGTTTGACTCAACCTTGCCAATTATGCTGGAGTTGGGCCTTGTTTGACTCACCCTTATGATTTGAGCTAGAGTTAGGCCTCGTTTAAATTAACCTTACCCTTTGTGGTAGAGTTGGGCCTCGTTTGACTCACCCTAATAATTTATGTCAAAGTCGGGCCTTATTTGACTTAATCTTATCATTTGTGCTAGAGTTAGGCCTCATTTGACTCACCATTATCATTTATGTCAAAGTTGGGCCTTGTTTGACTTAACCTTATGATTTGTGGTAGAGCCGGCCTTGTTTGACTCAACCTTACCATTTGTGCCGAAGTCGGGCTTTGGTTGTACCATTTGTGCTGAAGTTAGGCCTTGTTCGACTCACCCTTATCATATGTACTGAAGTCAGGCTTTGTTTAACTCAACCTTACCATTTATGCTAGGGTTGGGTCTCATTTGACTCACCCTTATCATTTATGCTAAAGTTGGGTCTCATTTGACTCAACCTTACATTTATGCCAAAGTTGAGCCTTGTTTGACTCAACCTTACTATTTGTGCTAGAGTCGAGCCTCGTTTGATATACCCTTATCATCTGTATTAGAGTTAGGCCTCGTTTGACTTAACCTTACCATTTGTACCATAGTCGGGCCTCGTTTGAGTTAACCTTATAATTTGTGCTAGAGTCAAACCTCGATTGTACCATTTATGCTGAAGTCGGGCCTTGTTTAACTCACCCTTATCAATTGTGCATGAGTTAGGCCTTGTTTGACTCAACCTTACCATTTGTACTAGAGTAAAGCCTCATTTGACTCAACCTTACCATTTATGCTAGTGTTAGGCCTTGTTTGACTCATCCTTATCATTTGTGTTAGGGTCAGGCCCTATTTGACTCAACCTTATCATTTGTGCCAAAGTTGGGCCTCGTTTGACTCACCCTTACCATTTGTACTAGAGTCAAGCATTGTTTGACTCACTCTTACCATTTCTACTGGAGTCGGGCCTCATTTTACTTACCCTTATCATTTGTGCCGAAGTTGGGTCTCATTTGACTCAACCTTACCATTTGCACTAGAGACGAGCCTCGTTTGACTCACCCTTATCATTTGTGCTGAAGTCGGGTCTCGTTTGACTTAACCTTACCATTTATGCCAAAGTCGATCCTTGTTTGACTCAACCTTACAATTTGTGCCAAAGTCGGGCCTCATTTGACACACCATTATCATTTGTGCCAGTGTCAGGCCTTGTTTGACTTAACCTTACCATTTATGCTGGAGTCAAGCCTTGTTTGATCGAACCTTACCATTTGTGCCAGAGTCGAGCCTTAGTTGTACCATTTGTACCAAAGTCGGGCCTCGTTTGACTCAACATTACCATTTGTGTTAGAGTTAGGCCTCCTTTGACTCACCCTTACATTTGTGCTAGAGTCGGGCCTTGTTTCACTCAATCTTATCATTTGTGCCAAAGTCGGGCCTTGTTAGACTCAACCTTACCATTTGTGCTATAGTTGGGCCTCGTTTAACTCAACCTTTAGGCATCATGTGACTCTACCTTTCTATTTGTGCTAGAGTTGGGCCTTGTTTGACTCACCCTTATCATTTATGCTGCAGTTGTGCCTCGTTTGATTCAACCTTACCATTTGTGCTAGAGTTAGGCCTTGTTTGATTCAACCTTACCATTTATGCTGGAGTTGGGCCTCATTTAACTTAACTTTACCATTTATACTTGAGTTAGACCTTGTTTGATTCACCTTTATATTTTTATAGGAGTTAGGCATCATTTAACTCAACTTTACCATTTGTGTGAGAGTCAGGCCTCGTTTGACTCAACCTTACCATATTTGTGCCAGTGCTGGGCCTCGTTTGACTCAACCTTATGATTTGTGCCCAAGTCAGGCCTCAGTTGTACCATTTGTGCTGAAGTCAAGCCTCCTTTGACTCACCCTTATCATTTGTGCTAGAATTGGGCCCTATTTGACTCAACCTTACCATTTATGTTAGAGTTAGGCCTTGTTTAACTCACCCTTATGATTTGTGAGAGTTGAGCTTTGTTTGGCTCATCCTTATCATTTTTGTTGGAGTTAGGCCTTGTTTGACTCAACCTTGCCATTTATGCCAAAGTTGAGTCTCGTTTGACTCACCCTTATCATTTGTGTCGGAGTCAGACGTTGTTTGACTCAACCTTACCATTTGTGCTAGAGTTGGGCCTCATTTGACTCACCCTTATCATTTGTGCCGAAGTTGGGCTTTTGTTTGACTCAACCTTACCATTTATGCTAGTGTCGAGCCTTGTTTAACTAAACCTTACCATTTGTACCAAAGTCGAGGCAAGTTTTGCATGGAGTTTTCAACAAAGAGAGAGAGTGATTTCAAAGAAAGAGAGAGAAAAGTTTAAGAGAGAGAGAAAGAGTGTGAGTAAGAGAGAATCAGGGAGTGAGAGAGCAAGTGATGGAGAGAATCAGGGAGCGAGAAGTATCAAAGAAAGGAGGGTGAGAGCGAGAGTAGTAGACAGAGGTTCTAGAGAGGGGGTGAGAGAGAGATAGAGCAAGAAAAGTTTTAAAGAGAGCTAGAGACAAAGAGAGAAAGAAGTTTTAGAGAGATTGAAAGAGAGAGAAAGGGCAGTTTTGGAGAGAGAGAATGCGTAAGAGAAGTTTTATGGAGAGAGTGAATGAGAGAAGTTCTAGAGAAACCAAGAGAGAGATAGAGAGAAGTTTCAAAGAGATTGAGTGAGACAGATAAAAGTTTCAAAGAAAGTGAGCAAGAAAAAGAGAAGTTTCAAGGAGTGAGAGAGCAAAAATGAAGCTTGATAGAGAGAGAGTAGTTTTACAAAGAAAAAGAGAGAGAGCAAGAAAGAAAAAGATAGAGAGAGAATTTTCATAAAGAGCGAGAAAGAGAGAGAGGGAGAGGGTGAGAGAGAAAGAGAGAAGATTTAGAGAGCCATAGAAAGGGAGAGAGAGAAGTTTCATAGAAAGCAACAAAGAGAGAGGGAGAAGGAGAGAGAGAAACAGAGAGAGTAGTGTCAGAGCTAGGGAAAGAAAGAGTGAGCAAAAGTCTCAAAGAAAGCAATTGATGGAGAGAGAGAAGTTTTTGCAAGATCAACAAAGAGAGAAGTTTTAAAGAGAGGCATAGGGATAAAGGAGAGAGAAGTTTTTGAGAAATCCGCAGAAAAGAAGGGAGAGAAAAGTTTCATAGAGAAAGAGTGGTAGACAAAGTGTTGTAGAGAGGGAGAGAGTGAGTGTGTGTGTGTGTTGTAGAGAGAAAGACATGTTTTAGAGAGACCTTGAGAGAGAGAGAAAGAAGTATAAAAGTTTAAGATAGAGTAAGAGAGAAGTTTTAGAGAGTAAAATGTAGAGAAAGAAGAGTTTTAAAGAGAAAGAAAGAGAAGTTTTAGAGAGAGAAAGAGAGAGAAGTTTGAGAGAGAGTGATAGCGGGAGAGGAGAAGTTTCGGTGACAAAGTGAGAAATAGAGGGAAAGAAGTTTCAGAAGGCGCATGGGGGAGAGAGAAAGAGAAGTTTTATAGAGAAAAAGGTAGTGAGTGAGAGAGAAGTTTCAGAGAGGAGTTCAAGAGAGTGTGTGTGTGAGAGAGAGAGAGAGAGAGAGATAAAGAGAGAGAGATAAAGAGAGAAAGAGAAGTTTTAGAAAGAGGAAGAGAGTGGATAACATAGAGAGGGAACTTCAGAGAGAGAAAGAGAAGGATGAAGAGAGATAGAAGTTTTAGAGAGAAAGAGTCAGAGTAAGAGAGAGAGAAAGTGGGAAAGAGAGAGAAGTTTTAGAGAGAAGAGAGACATAGAGAGAGGGGAAGAGAGAAAGTGAGAAAGAGAAGTCTTATAGAGAGAAAGAGAGTGAGTGAGAGAAGTTTCAAAGAGAGACAGAAAGAGAGAGGGAGAGTGGGAAAGAGAGAGAGAGAGAGAAATAGAGAAGTTTTAGATAGAGAAAGAGGGTGAGTGAGGGAGGGAGAGAGAGTAGTAATAGAGAGAAAGAAGTTTCAGTGAGAGAGAGAAATAGAGAAAGTTTTAGAGAGGGAGAGAGATAGACAGACAGAAAGATAAGATTTAGAGAGAGAAATAGAGTGAGACAGAGAATGGGTGAGAGAGAGTGTGTATGTGTGAGTTGAAGGGAGGCAAAGAGAGAAGTTTCAAAGTGAGCTAGAGAGAGAGGCAAAGAGAAACTTTAGACAGACAGAGATAGAGGGATGCTTTAGAAAGGTCAAGACAAAGAAAGAGAGAAGTTTTAAGAAAGCACAACAGAGATAGAGGGAGAGAAAGAGAGTAAGAGAGAGTGATAGACAGATTGTTGCAAAGACAGAGAGAGAAAGAGAGAAGTTTCAAAGAAAGCAAGTGAGAGGGAGCAAGACAGAGAAAGTGGTCAATAAAGTGTTATAGATAGGGAGCCAAAGAAAGAGAAGTTTCAGAGAGAGAGAGAAAAAAAGAAGTTTCAAAGAGAGAGAAAATGAAATAAGGAAGTTTTAGAGAAAAAGGTTGTGAATGAGAGAGAGAAGTTTCAGATAGAGGGGAGAGACACAGAGTGTTTGCAGGAAGATAGGAAAAGAAAGAGGGAGAGAAGGAGAGAGAGAAAAAGAGATAAAGAAGTTTTAGAGAGTGTGTGTCTATGTTGCAAAGAGGTAGAGATGTTTTAGAGAGGGGGAGAGAGAGAGGGAGAAAGGGAAGTTTCAAAGAGAGTGCTAGAGTAGTTTTTGAGAGAGAAAGAGTGACATAGAAAGAGAGAGAGAGAGAGAGAGAGATAAGTTTTCAAGAAAGAGGGAGAGTGATTTCACAGAGAGAGGGGAAAGTTTTAGAGGGAAAGAGTGAGTGAGAGAGCAAGCAAGCAATAGAAAGAGGGAGCAAGAGAGAGAGAAAGAGGGAGAGAGAGAGAGAGAGTAGAAGTAGAGTGTTTTGGAGATGGAGAGAAAGAGAGGGAGAGTTTGTTTATGTGTTTGTGTTAGTGAGAGAGAAGTTTTAGAGAGAGCTAGAGATAGAGAGAGAAAGAAGTTTCAAAGAGACTAAAAGAGGGAGAAAGGGAAATTTCAGAGAGAGAGAATGAGAGAGAAAAGTTTAATGGAGATAGTGAGTAGAGAAGTTGTCAAGAGACCAATAGAGAGATAGAGAGAAGTTTCAAAGAGAGAGAGAAAGAGAGAATGAGGTTTTGTAAAGAGAGGGAGAGAGAAGTTCTAGAGAGACTATGAGAGCGAGAGAGAGAGAGGCAAAGAAAAGTTTCAAAGAGAGTGTGAGAGAAACAGAGAAATTTTCATGGAATGAAAGAGTGAAAAAGAAGTTTGAGAGAGAGAGTAGTTTTAGAGAGAAAATGTGAGAGAGAGAGAGAGAGAGAGAGAGACAAAGACACAGAGAGAAGTTTCATCGGCACCAAGAGAGGAAGGGGGAGTGAGAGAGGAAGGGAGAGGGAAAGAGAGAGTGAGAGCAAGAGAGAAGATTTAGGATGAGAGATAGAGAAGGAGAGGGAGAGATATTTCAAAGAGAGCATTAGAGAGAGAGGGGGAGAGGGAGAGAGGGAAGTATCAGAGAAAGCAAGAGATAGAGAGAGAGAGATAGAAGTGTTAGAGTGAGAGGGAGAAAGTGAGCAAAAAGTATCAAAGAAAGCATATGCAAGAAAGAGAGAGAAATGTCAGAGCATGTAAAAGAGTGAGCAAGAAGTATTAGAGAAAATGCACAAGAGTGAGAGAAGTTTTAGAGAGAGAAAAAAAGAGAGAGAAGATTCAGTGATTTAAAGAGAAAAAAGGAGAGAGAAGTTTTAGAAAAAGCCACAAAGAGAGAGGGAGAGAGAAGTTTTAAAGAGAGTGAGTGATAGACAAAGTGTTGCAAAGAGGGAGAGAGAGAGTATGTGTCTATGTTGCAAAGACATAAAGATGTTTAAGAGAAGGCTTGTGAGAGAGACAGAGAGAGAGAGAGTATGTGTATGTGTCTTTGGCTTGATTCCTTTCCTTGAGGCTGGTTCCCCTTAGGCTTCTCCTTAGGATCGAACAAGATGGTGGAACACACCTAATTACCACTGCCTTTAAAGAGCACATCCTACACTTCAGTAGCTGCCATAGAGACAGAAAGCAAACCCATGATGACAGCAGCAATAGCGGGATGGATGAAGTGCAGTAGGAAAGAAAGGAGTGGAGCAAAGTGGTGGTTTACAGCAGCTGCTACAGCAGAAGAAAGTTATGAAAGCAGGACTACAGCTGCTTCACCGCCCTTCTTTAAAGACCAGCAACCTCAGCAGCTTCACTAGCTGCTATGGCAGTAGCTACCACTACAAAAAGAGGATTAGCCAGACTGAACCTGCAGGTTGCAGCAGCCACTTGCAAAATGAAGCAGCAAGGAAGAACTTCTCGACCACCCTTCATTAAATTCCAGCAACCTCTACTAGCTACTATGGCAATAGCAAACATGCATGGATGGTAGGCATAAGCTGCACCACCTATCTTGAACCATATGGGAAAGAACAGAGTACTAGCTTGTAGCAGGGAGTGACGCCAACTTGGAAGAGGGTCGGTGACCCTTTGATGCAAGCAAACCGGCCCCTAGTTTAGCTATAAAAGGAGAATTTCTCCTCCAGCTGAAGGGACCACATATAGAAATTCCATCACCATCAAAGAACTATCGGGACCTAGAGTCTCCAAGCATCAATAAGTTTCTTCCATCTGAGAGCACTTGAAGAGGTCATTCCCCTATTCCAAAACCAGCAAACAGAGCATATACAAGAGGATGAAATCCAAGATTTCTAGCTCCTAGCCGAGAGTTCTCAGTTGCAAGGATAAGAGGATGCTAGCCAAAGAAGCAAAGGGAAAGAACCTAGATCACTGTGGTTCAGCCTACCTTAGGTGTTATAAGAACTCACCTCAAAAGCTGAGGTATGCCCTACTCCCTGCTTGTTTTGCCTACTTTGGTTCTGTAGTTCCATCATGAACATGCATAAGTCTTAATCCTCTCCATTCATGTGTGGGTGATATTGTGGCTATTGGTTCTTGATAAGTTGTGTTTATAACTCACTCTTCTTGCTTCGGCCCTGCTTGCTATGTGCAAGATGTTGAGTTGTGGCATGTTTTGCGTGGATATTGGCTGAATGAGCTCTAGGCATGCTTGTTTGTGCATGTTGCTGAATTTTGGCATGTTCATCCTTGTTTTGGCTTGAATAGAAGTTGAAATCGGTTTGCAAATCATCATTTTTCAGTGCATGTCACTGTGCATGGTTTGCAAATTGGATGAATCAGTGTCCAAAGAAGAAACGATCAAATTTCTTAAACTGATCAAACAAAGCAAATATCGAGTAATCGAGCAGCTTAATCGAACTCCGACTAGGATATCATTGCTCTCATTGTTCTTAAACTCTAAACCACATCAAAAGGCCCTTATGAAAGTCCTAAATGAAGCTTACGTCAACCAAGATATATCTGCAAGGATGGTGGAAGGACTAGTTGGGAATATCATGGTTAGTAGCATCATATCCTTTCCTAATGAGGAGATTCCCTAAGAGGGTCGAGGCCATAACAAAGCATTGCACATATCAGCTAGGTGCAAAGAATATAACTTAGCCAACATCCTCATTGACAATGGCTCGTCACTAAATGTTTTGCCAAAGAGCACCTTGGAAAAGCTCCCTTTTGACATTACTCATATGAAGCCAAGCACAATGATAGTCAGGGCTTTTGACGGGTCCATGAGATCATTGTTAGGGGAAATAGAAATTCCAGTTCAAGTGGGCCCATGCATCTTCAATATAGACTTTTAGGTGATGGATATTAAGCCCTCATATAGTTGCCTGCAAGGCTGACCTTGGATACATACCATTGGGGCAATGCCATCTTCTTTACACCGAAAAGTGAAATTCGTGCTGAACAACAAACTGGTGGTGGTGAACGGGGAAGAGGATTTACTAGTGACCAAGTCCTCAAACACCCCTTATATAGAAGTGGCAGAAGAATCTCTTGAAAATGCTTTCCAGTCGTTTGAGATTGTGAATGCAACATATGTGCAAGAAGGATCCCAAATTCCTATACCTCATCTCTCCTCCATGTCCATAATGGTAGGCAAGACAATGTTGAGCCAAGTATACAAGGCTACCAAAGGACCAGGAAAATAGGACCAAGGAGATGGCGTGACTTTTAAGATACCCAAAATAGAAGAGAGATTTGGCCTTGGGTATAAGCCCATGAGAGCTGATTGCATGCCTTTCCCCAGAGAAAAGGGAAAGAAAGCTGGCCCACTTGAAGGAAGGGAGTCTAAGACTAGCAGGCTAGAAATCCCACTATTGTATAAGTCATTCACAAGTGGTGGAATGCATACCCAAGAGCAGGTGTCAGCCATTGAAGAAGAAGTAAAGGAAGACATGGATTTGGTAACACCATGCACGCCCAGGATAGAACTAAAGAATTGGAGCATTCAAGAGCTTCCTATTGTTTTTAATTTAAATACCATGTAATTACTCATATTACCCCACTAATGGCTTTGCCTATGGCCTTAGTTGGACTTTGTATGGGTAAGGCATGTTTACTATATGTCAATGTTTTGTTTTAAATGAAATGCACTTTTTGTTTGGCTTTCCATTTCCTTTGCCCTACCTTTTTAAAATTAACTACATGCACTCATGCATTCGCATCCCACTTGTTACCTACAATAATCAAGCCTAATAATTCAGGTCTCAAAATGGCAACTTTGAAGAAGGTTGCACATCTCCTCCAATCTGCAATTTCGAATGTCATAGTGATGGCACTCAACTAAAGAGGAAGGAGAAGAATGGAATCTGTCTCCCGAGTTGTTAAGGCTAACTGAGTAAGAAGAGAAAATAATCATGCTGCATCAAGAACCTACTGAGATAATTAATTTAGGCACTGAAGAAGAAAAAAGGGAAATCAAAATTGGCATACAAATGGCGAAAAAGGAGAAATGTAGTTTAATTAATCTCCTTTAAGAATACAAAGATGTATTTGCCTGGTCATATCACGACATGGCTGGAATAGATACTGACATAGTAGTACATTGTTTGCCAATTAAGCTTGGGTTTAAGCTAATAAAACAAAAGCTAAGGAGAATGAAGCTAGATGTGCTCTTAAAAATGAAAGAAGAAGTAAAGAAATCATTTAAAGATGGTTTTATTGAGGTATTGAAGTATCCCAATGGATTGCAAATATTGTTCTAGTGCCTAAGAAAGATGGGAGAGTCAGGGTATGTATGGATTATCATGACTTAAATAGAGCAAATCCAAAAGATGATTTCCCTCTCCCTCATATAGATGTACTTGTGGATAATGCCACTAGGAATTCCATCTTCTCGTTCATAGATAGCTTTTCAGGGTATAACCAAATTAAAATGGCCCTCGAAGATAAGGAGAAAACCACCTTGATCATGCAATAGGGTACCTTTTGTTACAAGGTGATGTCGTTTGGCCTAAAAAATGCTAGGGCAACATACCAAAGAGCCATGGTAACATTGTTTCATGACATGATGCATAAGGAAGTTGAGGTTTATGTCGACGATATAATAACAAAATCAAAATCAGAAGAAGAATTCATTCATTTGCAAAAGCTCTTTGATAGACTGAGAAAGTATCAAGTGCGGTTAAACCCTGCCAAGTGTACATTTGATGTCAGGTCGAGCAAATTGTTCGGGTTTGTGGTCAGCCAAAAGGGCATAGAAGTAGATCTAGATAAGGTTCGTGCAATCTTAGACATGCCAATACCAAAAACTAAGAAGTAGATACAAGGTTTCTTAGGGAGATTGAACTACATTGCTAGGTTCATCTCACAATTGATAGCCAAATACAAATTGATTTTCAAGGTCCTACACAAAAATCAATGCCATGAGTGGAATAATGAATGCCAAGAGGTGTTTGACAAAATAAAACAATATTTACAAAATCCACCCCTCATGGTCCTACCAACACTAGGAAAACCGCTCTTGATGTACCTAATAGTACTCAAAGAGTCAATGGGTTGCATGTTGGGGCAATACAATGAGGAGACAAAGAAGGAGCAAGTAATCTACTATGTAAGTAAGAAATTTCCAACTATGAATCAAGATATTCAATGTTGGAATGAACTTGTTGTGCTCTGGCATGGGCAGCCCATTGTCTTAAACAATATATGCTCTGACATACCACTTGGCTAATTTCAAAAATGGTTCCCATCAAATACATTTTTGAAAAGCTGGCTCTAACCGGTCCAATTTTGAGGTGGCAAATGTTGTTAACCGAATATGATATTGTCTATGTCCCAAAAAAGGCCATAAAAGGGAGTGCAATCACAAAGCATCTTGCAAATTATCTGATGCTTGATCAAGAATCCATTTGATTAGAAATTCCAGATGAGGACATCATGACACTCTTTATAGAATGAGACACTAGGTGAAAGATGATGATCTCTTTTCTTTGATGGTGCATCAAATGCCCTGAGGCATGGAATTGGGGCAGTTCTAATATTTGAGGGAAAATATTTTCCTATAACTACCAAGCTATGCTTCGATTCACTAGTAACATTGCAAGACATGAAACGCCCTTGGAATCTAGGCAACCCTGAATCTTAGGGTTAAAATCTTAGATGTCCGTGGAGATTCTGCCCTAGTTATTCATCAATTAAAGGGGGAATGGGAAACTAGAGATCCCAGTTAATCCCTTACCAAAAGCACATAAGAGGAATGATGGGGCAATTTCAAGAGATCACTTTCTAGCATATACCCTGAGATAACAATCTAATGGCTGATGCCCTATCCATGCTGTCCTCCATGTTCAACCTGGGAGAATATGAAAAAGTTCCCAAAATAAAGCTTGAAAGGCAAGAAGAACTAGCCTATTGTGCAAATGTAGAAGAAAAACCTGATGGCAAACCATGGTATAATGACATTAAACGATTCATCCAATATTGAGAATATCTAGAGGAAGCCTTAGAAAATGATAAGAGGACCCTAATAAGGTTAGCAATGGGTTTCTTCTTGAACAATAATGTGCTTTACAAAAGAAACCATGACACAATATTGTTGACATGTGTTAATGCCAAGGAGGCCCAACAATTGCTCCAAGAGGTACATGAGGGGGTTTGTGGAACCCATATCAATGGCCATGCCATGGCAAGAAAAGTCTTGAGGGTTGGATATTATTTGCTGACAATGGAATCTGATTGC
Source organism: Dicorynia guianensis (assembly GCA_037013595.1). Classification (NCBI taxonomy): domain Eukaryota; kingdom Viridiplantae; phylum Streptophyta; class Magnoliopsida; order Fabales; family Fabaceae; genus Dicorynia; species Dicorynia guianensis. The sequence goes on along the minus strand of JASUAB010000001.1, from coordinate 26,154,023 downwards.
ATTAATTAAAAGGTATCATAAATGCTAGACTATGCCGATAAAATCTATGCCTCTCCATCTACACTGAATGTGTTAACTGCATCATGGCCATTTTCCATGTGGGGAATGGACATCATTGGTCCCATTGAGCCTAAGGCTCCAATGGACATCGCTTCATTCTGGTTGCAATTGATTACTTTACTAAATGGGTAGAAGCAGCTTCATATACGAGTGTAACAAAAGGGGTTATCCTTAAATTCCTGAAGAGGGAGATCATTTGTAGGTATGGATTACCTGAAAGGCTGATTACTGATAATGCCAGTAATATGAATAGCAAAATGATGGCTGAATTATGTGAATAGTTTAAGAGCAACCACCATAATTTGACTCCATATCGTCCAAAGATGAATGGAGCAATGGAAGCAGTCAACAAAAATATCAAAAAGATCATTGAGAAAATGACAGTAACATATAAGGATTGGCATGAGATGTTATCCTTTGCTTTACATGGTTACCATACCTCCATACAAACATCGACTAGGGCAACCCCATTTTCTTTAGTTTGTGGGATGGAAGCTATACTCCCATTCAAAGTAGAGATCCCTTCTTCGAGGGTACTTATGGAAACTTAGCTTGATGAGGCTGAATGGGTTTGAATGTGGTTTGAACAATTGAATTTGATTGAAGAAAAGAGGCTAACAGCTCAGTGTCATGGAAGACTTTACCAAAAGACACTTACAAGAGCTCACAATAAGAAAGTTCATCCAAGGTAGTTTTATGAAGGAGATTTAGTTCTAAAAAAGATTCTGCCAATCCAAAAAGATAATTGAGGCAAATGGACCATGAATTACGAAGGACCTTACATGGTAAAGAGGGCATTTTTTGGAGGAATGCTAGTCCTTACAAACATGGATGGTGATGAGTTACCCAATCCAATAAATTTTGATGCCATAATAAGATACTATGCCTGATCAAGTGGCCTCGATTTGTGGCCTAAAGGAGAAGCACATTCTGAATCAGAGGTGTCTTCAAGAGACCATTCTCCTATCCAATTTTACTACCAACTTTCCTTCAGTACCCCATTTAATCACAATGTTATCATTGCCTGGGGAACAAGACATCTTTAAAGGACCACACTATGTGCAAGAAGTTGAATTCCTATAAAAGAAGAAATGATTCTTCGAGTGGAAGGTGCCTAGCAAAGGGCCATAAGTTAAGAATGCACCATCACTGGCATCTTGTCACTTTCAAGCAAGAACACTAGGCATGGTGATAGTGGAGGCTGGTTTCAAGAGGAGATTTCTACCTTTTCCCACAAATCTACATGCATCAAGCATGCATCATATAGATTATAGGTATATCGCATTTTGCAGTAAAAAAGAAACAAAAAGAAAATAGAAAGTCTGTATCTAAAGATAAGAATCCAATGGTGACTGATGACTTATGTTCTATACTTAAGAATGTCTTTGAATATATTTCCAAAGAAGAATTCCAAGAAAGCATAGTAATTGATCATGTCATGGTTAGCAAACACAACATTTTTCTTGAAGGCTTGTATTTATCTATAATCCCAAAGGGAAACAGGAACCAAAAACTTGATTTTTGCCTAACTGGTGATTGGAGAATTAAGAAAGCTATGTCTCTCAAATCCATGCCACCAACCTTACCATTTGCGCTAGAGTCGGGCCTCATTTGACTCAACCTTATCATTTGTGTCAGAGTCGGGCCTCGTTTAACTCAATCTTATTATTTGTGCCAGAGTTGAGCCTCGTTTGACACAACCTTATCATTTGTGTTAGACTCGATCCTCGTTTGACTCAACCTTATCATTTGTTCTAGAGTCGGGCCTTGTTTGACTTGCCCTTATCATTTGTGTTGGAGTCAGACCTTGTTTGACTCACCCTTATCATTTGTACCGAAGTCAGGCCTCATTTGACTCACCCTTATCATTTGTACTGGAGTCAGGCCTCGTTTGACTCAACCTTATCATTTGGTTGGAATCGGACCTTGTTTGACTCAACCTTATCATTTGCGCTAGAGTCAAGCCTCATTTAACTCAACCTTATCATTTGCGCTAGAGTCGAGACTTGTTTGATTCACTCTTATTATTTATACCAAAGTCATGTCTCATTTGACTCACTCTTATTATTTGTTCCAGAGTCAAGCCTTATTTGACTCAACCTTATCATTTGTGCCAGAGTCAAGCCTTGTTTGACTCAACCTTATCATTTATGTCGGAGTCGGGCCTCATTTGACCCAACCTTATCATTTGTACTGGAGTTAGTCCTCATTTGACTCAACTTGATCATTTTCACAGGAGTCAAGCCTTGATTGACTCAATCCTTTATCATTTGCTCTGGATTCAGCCCTCGTTTGACTTAAGTATTTGTGCTGAAGTTAGATCTTGTTTGACTCAACTGTTATTATTTGTGTTGGAGTCGAGTGTCATTTGACTCAACCTTATCATTTGTGCTGGAGTTGAGCCTTGTTTAGCTCAAACCCACATTGTTCTAAATGAAATCGTGTCTCTTACCTTTGCTTACTTTCTAGTTCCTAGAAATATAAACAAAGGGGGGGTAGCTGTAGACATTGAATTTTATCTAGAACCTTAAACTAAGCTATATTGGATTTTTAAACAAAATAAATAGTAAAGGACAATAAAAAGGGTAAATATAAGTAAAAACCAAAAATAAAAATTTGAAAAAAAAGAAAAAAGGACGAAAAAGAAAGAAATGAAAATTTTAACTAATACAATAATATAATAATATGATAATGATAACAATTAAAAATGCATGCAAAGGAGAAGTTCGGTTCCTTTGTGTTGAAGTTCTCAAGACTCTTGAAGGAAGGCGCAAGAACGAAGGAAGAAAGAAAACTTCAGAACTCCAAGATGTGAAAGTTCTGAAATGTAAATCTGATTCAAATGAATTAATCTACAAATGATGTAGCTGAGATTACAATTTATAGACTAAGACTCAATGACTGAATTACACTAATGTTCCTAAGTAATAAACTGAAGACAAGATTAATAGAGTAACATCAGAACCACACGAGACTCTTACTACACCTGCACTCACCAAAGCAGCCTAAGCAGCCTTATCTCTAACATCCCCCCTCAAGCTCAGTGGCATGACTTGGAAGAGGAATGACACTGAGCTTGTCTCTAAGTTGAAGAAACCTTGAAGTTGAGACTGCCTTGGTGAGGATATCTGCTGTTTGATCAAGAGACGGAATATGATAGACTTCAATTTCTTTATTGTTGACCTTTTCACAAACAAAATAAAGATCTAGTTCAATATGCTTAGTCTTTGAATGAAGGACCGGATTTGCTGACAAGCTGACTGTGCTCATATTGTCACAATATATTCTAGGAGCTTTTGGTAGTTGAATGCTGAGTTCTTTGAGTAAAGACTGCAGCCAAGCCAATTTTGCCACTGCACTTGCAAGACTCCTATATTCAGCTTTAGTACTTGATCTAGACACTGTTGCTTGCTTTTTAGATGACCAAGAAACGAGATTAGGACCAAGATAAACACAAAAACCTGAGGTACTGCACCTATCATCAATATCTGACGCCCAATCAGCATCACAAAAGGCAGTGAGCTCAAGAGCTGATGATCTTTGGAGAACTAGAGCATGACATATGGTGCCTGCAAGATACCTCAGTATTCGTTTAACCAACTTCCAATGTACATCTATAGGGCAATGCATAAATTGACAAGCTTTGTTCACACTATATGATAATTCTGGTCTAGTAATGGTAATATATTGTAATGCTCCCACAAGTGATCTGTATGCAGCTTGATCAGAAATAGGAGAACCACTACTAGCTGAGATATGTGGTGTTGAGGCCATAGGAGAGGGCATAGACTTTGCACCTTGCATACCAGCCCTAGTAAGAAGATCCTTAATGTATTTGGACTGAGATAAGTATATTGCACTAGCAGAACTGTAAGTAACTTCAATACCTAAGAAGTATTTTAGTTTCCCAAGATCCTTTAATGAGAACTTTGCATTCAGTTGATCAATCAAGTACTGAACCAAAGTTGGTGAAGATCCAGTAATCAAAATATCATCCACATAGACTAAAACTTAGAGAGAATGATGAGAAGTAACTTGAAGAAACAAGGAAGAATCACATTTTGCCTTGGTAAAGCCAAGATCAAGTAAAGCTTCAGACAATTTTTGAAACCATGCACGAGGAGCTTGCTTAAGGCCATAGAGAGCCTTATGAAGCTTGCAAACTTGAGATGAGTCAGCTGATTCATACCCAGGAGGCTGCAGCATGTATACATCTTCATTCAAATCACCATTTAAAAAGGCATTATTAACATCTATTTGATGGATGTTCCACCCTTTTGATAAGGCCAAAGTGAGAAGAACTCGAATTGTAACTGGCTTTACTACTGGACTGAAGACTTCATGAAAATCAACTCCTGCCTCTTGATTATACCCTTTTGCAACTAATCTTGCTTTATATTTGTTGACAGTGCCATCTGGATTTTCTTAAACTTTAAACACCCATTTACACCCTATAGGCCTCCTACCTTTGGGTAGAGCTTCTAAACTCCATGTCTTGTTGCTCATGAGCGCTGCATACTCAAGATCCATGGCACACTTCCATTCTGGTATGTTAAGAGCTTCTTCAACAGTTTGAGGCTCTCTAGAGACAGTAAGCACTGTTGGTGCAGTTCCTCTTGCTTTGCTACTAGTCACCATTGAGTGATTGTTTGAATTGAGTGCCTTTGCTTTGCTACGGGTCATCATTGGGTGGACATTTTGAGGCACACGTTGAGGAACTTCAAATTCTGCAGAGGTACCTGAAACATGCTGCAAAGAATCCACAACATTGGTATTATTAGCAAGTGCACATGAGTTATTTGTTTGTTCAGCAAATGCATTGGTATTCTGAGAATGTCTTGCATTAGAGAATGATAGAATAGGAGGTATGGCTGAAGGTGGAGGAGGAACAAAATGGGATTTGTTACTGGAAGGTGACTGCTGTGAGGAACCCTTGCTATTCTTGAATGGAAAACTACTTTCATCAAATATGACATCTCTAGATATAATTGTTTTCCCATCAGGATGCAAACACTTGTATCCTTTGTGTGCTGGACTATAACCAAGAAAGGTGCACTCAATGGATTTGAACTGAAACTTGGGATTATTGTAGGGCCTTAGGTTAGGATAGGCTGCACACCCAAAGACTTTGAGAGAAGAATAATCAGGTTTGATTTTGTACAAGGTTTCAAAAGGAGTAGAACCATTTAGGACTGGTGTGGGTAGTCTATTAATGAGATACACAGCTATGCTAAAAGCTTCAGTCCAAAATGAACTAGGTAAAGATGATTGGTGAAGCAAGGCTAGTCCAGTCTCAGTTATATGTCTATGTTTCCTTTCTGCAAGCCCATTTTGTTCATGTGTATAAGGGCATGAAACACGGTGAACTATCCCTTGGTCTTTCAAATATTCAGTGAAAGCTCTAAACTCTCCTCCCCAATCAGTTTGTAAGGCAAGGATTTTGTGGTTGGTTTGAAGTTCTACTTGTTTCTTGAAATGAAAAAAGGTCTGTAATGCATCAGACTTGCTTTTGAGAAAGTAAATCCATGTGTAACGGGTAAAGGTATCTACAAAATGTATGTAATATCTATGTCCCTCTCTTGACAACATAGGTGCTGGTCCCCACAGATCAGAATGAATTAGTTGAAGAGGTTTTGAGTATTCTGTTTGAGAAGAGGCAAAAGGAAATTTATGTAATTTACTAAGGCAGCAAGATGAACAAAAGGAAAGCTCTTTATTTGGTATTCTGATGTTACAAGAAGTGAGTACATTCTTGACAGTTTGTGCAGAAGCATGGCCCAATCTAACATGCCATTTGTCTAACTCAGAACAAGAATTTAACAAAGAAGAAGTATGGGAACTATGTACAGCAGGTGAAGTAATATTTGGTGACTGAGTTGTTGACACCTTTGTATTGATACATGGTCCTTTTTCAATGCGAAATTCATCAAAGACATACAAGCCTTTTCTAACAGTCCCCTTCAAAAGTATTTGATGAGTATCCTGAGATTTAACATAACAAGAGTCAGGATGGAACTCAAAATAGACATAATTGTCTTTTGCAAACTGAGAAACACTCACAAGGTTTTTGGTAATATTTGGAACATGAAGAAGTGAGTTTAGATGAAGATTTTGATTAGAAAAGCAAGACTTAATCTGAGAATTACCAATGTTTTTAATGAACAAACCTGAGCCATTACCAATGTGCACCTTCTCCTTTCCATTATATGGAGTCTTCTGCACAATGTTAGAGGCATCCACTGTCACATGATTAGTGGCCCCAGAATCAGGATACCATTCTTGATCAATGCCATTGCTGCTGCTGTTAGAAGTGAGCATTGCATAGGGTGTGTTTCTGACATTGCCATTGGCGCCATTGGCTGTCTTGCTGAAGTGGCTAGGCACTTGAGCTGGTCCTTGAAAACTCTCATCAAATCTGTGATAACAACTCCAGGACTGATGTCCATATCTCCCACATAATTGACATTGAATGTTGCTTTTATCAGAAAACCTTCCATTTCTACCAGAAAACCTCCCATTGTTGTAACTCCCTTTGCCTCTGAAAAAGTTTCCTCTACCTCCAAACCTTCCTCTATTTGCATACTGACCAGGGAAACTTTGATAACCACTGCTGTTCACATTGTAATTCTGAGGATGTGTAGCAAGATTCACTGTCATAGCTTCTACTTCTTTATGATGCTTCTTAATTCTATTTTCTTGTGCAAGCAATAATGCTTCAATCTCTTCAACTGAATACGGATCAGTTCTAGAAAGAATGGATATAACAAAACCATCATATTCTGAGGAAAGACCATCAAGAATTACCTCTATATGGTCACTTTCTGTAATTGCATGTCCAACTGAAGCCAAAGAATCAACAAGATTCTTGATCTTTAAAAGATAATTAGTGGCTGTCATGGATCCCTTCTTCATGGTCTGCAGCTGCGCCTTGAATTGCTTGATCTTTGCCTTTGTATGAGAAGCAAAGAAAGTTTCCACCTTCTCCCAGACCTGGTACGAAAATTCACACCCTACCATTCTTGTAAGAATGTTTTCTGACATTGTTGACAGCAGCCAAGACAGCAAGAGCTGATCTTGCTTCTTCCAAAGAACATACTGCTGACTCAAGATTCCAAGAACTCTTCCTTGCTCATCTATTGCAAATCTTGATGGCACTTCTTGACCACCACTGATGTATTTCTCTAGTTCATGCCCTCTGATGGCTGCAAGAACTTGTTGTTTCCACAGCAGATAGGAATTGCTGTCTAATTTCACAGAAATTGAATGACTAAAAGAAACTAGTGAAGCATTCAAAGATGCTAAAGAAAACGTATTCATATTCTCTCCCATTGGATCAAAGCTCTGATACCATGTTGAAGTTCTCAAGACTCTTGAAGGAAGGCGCAAGAAAGAAGGAAGAAAGAAAACTTTAGAACTCCAAGATGTGAAAGTTCTGAAATGTAAATCTGATTCAAATGAATTAATCTACAAATGATGTAGCTGAGATTACAATTTATAGACTAAGACTCAATGACTGAATTACACTAATGTCCCTAAGTAATAAACTGAAGACAAGATTAATAGAGTAACATCAGAACCACACGAGACTCTTACTGCACCTGCACTCACCAAAGCAGCCTAAGCAGCCTTATCTCTAACACTTTGCAAAGAACCTACTCCCCCATTTGATCCCCATTTCCTCCATTGTTCCTTTTCGAGCCAACCCCTTCCCATTGGCTTGATTCCTTTCCTTGAGGTTAGTTCCCCTTAGCCTTCTCCTTAGGATCGAACAAGATGGTGGTTCCATGACAGCAGCAATAACTGGATGGATGAAGTGTAGTAGGAAAGAAAGGAGTGGAGCAAAGTGGTGGTTTATAGTAGCTGCTACAGCAAAAGAAAGTGATGGAAGCAGGACTGCAGCTACTCCACCGCCCTTCTTTAAAGACTAGCAACTTCAGCAGCTTCCACTAGCTGCTATGGCAGCAACTGCCATTGCAGAAAGAGGATTAGCCAGACTAAACCCGTAGGCTGCAGTAGCCACTTGCAGAATGAAGCAGCAAGGAAGAGCTACTCCACCGCCCTTCATTAAACTCCAGCAGCCTCCACTAGCTACTATGGTAATAGCAATCATGCATGGACAGTAGGCACAAGCTGCACCACCTGTCTTCAACCATACGGGAAAGAATAGAGTAGCAGCTTGTAGCAGGGAGTGATGCCAACTTGGAAGAGGGGTGGTGACCCTTTGGTGCAAGCAAACTGCCCCTAGTTCAACTATAAAAGGAGAATTCCTCCTCCAGCTGAAGGGACCACATACGGAAATTCCATCACCATCAAAGAACTATCGGGACCTAGAGCCTCCAAGTATCAGTAAGTTTCTTTCATCTGAGAGCACTTGAAGAGGCCATTCCCCTATTCCAAAACCAGTAAACAGAGCATAGACAAGAGAAAGAAATCCAAGAGTTCTAGCTCCTAGCCGAGAGTTCTTAGTTGCAAGGATAAGAGGAAGCTAGCCGAAGAAGCAAAGGGAAAGACCGCAGATCACCGTGGTTCAGCCTGCCTTAGGTGTTATAAGAACTCACCTCAAAAGCTGAGGTATGCCCTGTTCCTTGCTTGTTTTGCCTACTTTGGTTCTGTAGTTCCATCGTGAACATGCATAAGTCTTGATCCTCTCCGTTCATGTGTGGCTGATATTGTGGCTGTTGGTTCTTGATAAGTTGTGTTTATAACTCACTCTTCTTGGTTCAGCCCTGCTTGCTGTGTGCAAGATGTTGAGCTGTGGCATGTTTTGCATGGATATTGGCTGAATAAGCTCCAGCCGTGCTTGTTTGTGCATGTTGCTGAATTTTGGCATGTTTATCCTAGTTTTGGCATGAATAGAAGCTGAAATCAGTTTGCAAATCATGACTTTTTAGTGCACAATTTGCAAATTGATTGAATTCTGTAACCACATTGAATCAACGCACTGAGTTGACTCACTAAACTATGATGATCACACTGAGTTGACTCGCTGAAATCTTTGCATATTAAGATGCTTTGTTTCAGATGTTTTGGCACCTTTGTGATTTTGTCTCTCTATTTATGTATGATGTTACATATTCCATACTCAAATTGGATAAATGAAATAAACACACAAGCAAAGTAAGCTAAAATAAAATGAGCATGAAAGCTTTCTTTTTAAATATGCTCCCTTTTTGCAAAATAATTTCTTTCCTAAAGTTGTAAAGATAAAGGCAAAGGCATTTATTTTTAGAACTTGTATAGGCTTCATCTAAAGAGGAATGGCCTATTATTATCCTTTACTAGAGGAATTCAATTAAGTTTTTAAGAAAGTCTACAAGAAACAAAGGCAGAGGCATTTTTTCTTGTAATTTGATTAGACTCTCACCTCAAGAGGAACTAGTCTATATCTGTATTTCTTAAAAAGCTTATTGGTGCAAGATTTCTAAAATCAATTTTCTTACCAAAATTAATATTTTCTCTACTTCTACTGAAGGAAGTCATGGAAAATAAAGCAAAATGCATTTATCCCCATGAACTTAAAGTGGGCTCTCACCTAAAGAGGAGGAGCCTATCAATTTTCTGAGGAGTTTGCAACAAAAATCAACCATTCAATTTTCTTTAATCAAGAAGCATGGACAACATTCATGACAATTACAAGTGGCATTAAATTAACATGGTACTGAAAGGGAGTTGTAGGGTGCTAATACCTTCCCTACATGTAACTAACCCCCGAACCCATTTTAAAGCAAAACACAGACCATTCTTTTTAAGGTGTCTGATCTCACAAAAATTTAGATTGGTGGCAACTCCCAACTTTCTTGTTAAACTCCTTCTCAAATCTCATTTTACAAATAAACTCATCCACCTTTTCTTTTAAAGATATTTATGTAAAAAAAATAACTGTTGATTTTTTTCTGTTTGCCCGCGTCACGTGGATGTCGCAACAACCATCACATTAGTTGAAATTTAGAATTAACCCACTTAAGAGGTGTAACCTTTGGGTTAAGAATAACGCCTAGAATCCACCCTGTTAGGTGTCACTAGGAATACTTTTGCATCATGGCCACCATTGCATGTTCGTTACATTCTTCAATGCTCATCTTTCCCATTGCCTGTATAACATCATTGTTTACCAAGGACTAGATAGGAGTGGAGTAAGGTTAGCTTTCAAGAAGCCTTTGTTTCCGCAAAGGCACTTGAAACTCTCCTAAGGGTTAATTTGAGTCCATTCAGATGAAATAAGCTTTTCTTGAGCATTGTGCATTATAGGATTGTCAAAGTAACCATTACATGGCTCATTCCACTATACCACCATCCCTGGGGTCCTTGATTAATTATGTCCCTATCCTACCAAAAGTCAGAAGAATTGCCTTTAAGCAGCATGATTTGACAGAGCTTAAACAGATTTGGAATGCCATGACCAAAAAAGAGGAGTTTGAAAAGAGATATGGAGATTTATCCTTCCTCTTGTTTGTGCCAGTACATGAATCTCTAATCAGAGCCCTACTCTCTTTTTGGGATTCAGTATATCAAGTATTCACATTTGAAGAATATGATGCCATTCTAAAAATCGACCCTGGTGCTAGTAGAAAAATATATTTTCACAACATCAAAGCTTCTCCCAATAGACAATTGGCTATTATCCTGGGAATTATGACTCAAGATGCTAAATATCTCTATAAAACCAAGGGAAGTTTTCAAGATGTCCCAATTAATGTGATTATGACAATGTTAAAGCAGCACATTGATACCGAGAGAGGTTTTAGTCTGTTGGCTTTAGCTATATATGGGTTGATTTTGTATCCAAGATTGAAGGGTTATATTGGTCATCAAGCTACCCTACTATTTGTGCAAGTTGTGCATGGGGTTCATCCAACACCACCCATCTTATCTGAAACAATGCACTCATTGTGCTATCTTCGAGAAAAGGGAGAAGGGTACTTTGCTGGTTGTGCTAACTCTTAACTATCTGGGCCTTTAGCCACCTACCAACAATGAGCAGTTTAGGTTATCGTGCTATAAGTCTCTCTCATGACTTTAACACTAGAAGAAACACTCTTTCTGAGTTTGCCAACTTAGAGTGGCCTAAAGAGAGACTTGTGATTAGCCAATGGATGGAAGCTTTATCCAAGCTGAAGGGAGTTAGATGGAAGGCACCTTGGTTGCTTGTTGTCCCTACCCTGTATCAATGTGGTAATAATGTTGGAGTTCCCCTTGTTGGTCCTCGAGGAATAATTGAATATGCACCTACCATGGTGAAAAGATAGATGGGTGGCATGCAATTTATTCCTGCAACTCATGGATTGGGTCTCTTAGATGCTTCTTATGGAGAAAATTCTAATACTACTAGTGTGAGAGAGGCCTGAGCTGCATGGCAAAATGCTAGGTATATCGAGCCCTTGATGAGCGCAAAAAGAGTTACTATGGAAGGATATCTTCACTAACATAGAATTAGAGGTCAGTGTTTTGCACTGTTAATAGTTCACACACTTGCACTTCCTAAGCTAGGTGAAGAGGTTGCCCAAGTCCCTACAATGTTTGAAGTCACAGAAAAGCAAGCCTATCAGCAGTTGTATGCCCAGTACAAAGAAATGTGCAGGGACTTCAAAAATAGATGTAGAATGCGAAGGCAAAGAACAGCAACTATTAATCCAAGATATGTGTCAAGAAAAAGGATAGAGTTGCTTTAAAAAGATATTAATAGGAGGAAGGAGGTGGAATGAGAAGAGACAGGCCAATACAAGAAAATGTTTAAGAATTTCGAGAGCAAGCTAGAGAAGGCCACCAAAAAGCAAAAGACTACTACTGAACAAGATCTGAGGGAAGCACATGATTCTCTAGGATTTGAAGTGTTGGCACTTAAAAAGGAGAACCAAGAGCTGCAACAGGCCCAAATTATGAATGTACAAGCCATCTAAAACTTGAAGAGGGAAAAAGAGAAAATGGTTGGCTGTATTCAGTGTAATCAATCTTGATATGAAGAAAAAAATTCAAGATTTAAAGAGGCAACTAGATAATTATGAAGAAGTGCAGCAAAAAATGCAAGCTCTTGAAAAAGCAAATGTGCATCTCTGCCATACTTTAGTGCTCCATGAAGAAGGATTAAGGAGAGAAATGATACACAATATGGCGTAACTAGACCTGTCATTAAGAAAGGTAGAGTCATCCTAGAACAAGATCACTTCAAGAGGATGGCTCATGAACTTTTGACCAACAATGGAGGATAGCACAAGAGGCTAGAGTTAGAGCCCAAATGATAGTGGAGCATGACATGCCCCCTAGACCTATCAGAGATTTTCTTTGGATTTGTACAAAGACCTTGATATGCTAGGAAGCTTTGTGTAGTCGAGCATCTTTTGTAAAACTTCAAAAGTTTGAGTCTTGCGTACTTAAAAGGACCCCATGGATGTTTGTTATGCTTAAAATTGCTTTTGATAAATGTAATGGTTATTTTATGATTTTTATTGTTCACACTTCCACCATTTCATTACTTACTCATTTACATTAGCATCACACGTTTCATGCTTCATTCAGTAACATGTTTTATTCTTTAGAGGTTTCATAAAACACAAAAAAAAAAAAAGAAAAATGTTGCTTTCTTCTTTGTACATATCTTTCATGTAGTCTTATGGCAAAAGAGTTATCCTTAACTCTTGATACACACCCCCATGCATAACTCATTAGAAGCATCATATGCATTCTCATGTGTCCAAAAAAAAGAGAAAAGGAAAATTGTAGCCTTTCCTTTTGTATATTTTTTGGTAGTCTCATGGCATCTATTAATGGTGTTGGCCAAGATCTTGGTAATGACTATGTATAGGTACCCTTTTGAATTCAGTAAGACATCTTGCATGATGAATGTATTGTATGTCATTTCATTCCTTCCCCTTTTATATCATTTCTTTGTCTAATGTTATGAGTGACGATGAATGGCAAACACTTAAGGATGGCGTACTATCACCAGAATGAACTAGGGGCAATCAGGGTTAGAATATCTTTTCATGTTTGCCTGATAGCAATAATTTGTTGATTAGTCATCTTAATTTCATCCTATTCAGATTCATTTTGCCAATGACAAAATTGGATTGCCTTAGAAAAAACTCAATTCTTTTAGATGATAGAATAGATCAAGTAATATAAGTAGTGGTGAAGGTGTGATATCTTATAGCATATAAGAATGCTATGAGAAAACAAGCATCCTAGAACTTGTTTGAATCTCCCTTAGACAATTCGTTAGACACTGCAATAGCTAGAGAAGTGATCTAGGCCATCTTTGAACTATTTGGGCCTTTTAAGCTAACCTTAAATTGAAATATCCATGGTCACCTATTTGAGCCTTAAAGGATAGCACAAGCACTATCAAATGTTCTTTTCTTTGACCCTTAGTCAACTTGACCTCTCAACAAAAATATATATATATATATATAATGATGATTCTTACTCTAAAGGAGAGTCAAAGGAGCAACAAAGTTATTGGTTGAGAGAGAATGCTATAAGGAATAACTTGGCAATGCTTTTCCATTTGGTCAAAACCTTAGCTATGAAAAAGCAAAAATAAAAAGGAATCTTCAAAAATCAAAAGGAACTAAAAAAGAAAAAGAAGTAAGCCCAAAACAAAAGATGGGCAGAAGAAAGTAGATTTCTCCTTGTTCTAGTAAGATTCCCAAATTGTTGAAAATGAAAAGGCAAATACAAGGCTTTGTATGCTCAATCTTTCACTCTCCATCAGACCTCTATCCATTTCTTTCAAGCTATTACTTAAACCTTACATTACAAGCTAGATGAAGTCCTAGTGATCCAACTAATGTGGTGAAATAACAAATGTGGAGAGGGACATGAAAGCAAGCTTATGGGATACTTGTGAGTGCAAACACTTATCATGTGGGCAAACACTTGAGTGTGAACAATTACATGAGAGTACAAACCCTTGAGAGTGGCTTAATTAGTGAGTGGCTTAACAAAGAATTCTTGATTCTAGAGAATTGAATAGTTTTGGTCTAGCATATGCATTCCTTTGAGGCATTTTAATAATAAGGAGATAATGAACTAAGAATCTTTTCAGCATTTCTTTGTTCAAAGGTAATCAAAACAAAATGGGGGCAATAATCAGGGAAGTGAACCCAGAGTATAAAAATGTTCCAAAGCACCAACTAGGGCAATTACCTACAGAATGAACCCAAAGTTAGAAAAAACCTTCCATTGCTTGGGGATTACCAAGCTTAAACAAAGCAAGAATTAGGAGAGTGTCAGCAAATCCAAAATATCCTTGAAAAAGCTGAGAGGACCAAAATGAGGATTTAGAGAGAAGCTTCTCAAAAGAAAAGAGAGGAGTTTATAAAAGAGTGAGGAAGAATTTTCATATGCTGATATCAAAAGGTACTGCTTCTATGGGATCTGACATTCTAAGTAACTCATAACTCGGGCAAGCATTGTGCTAGAGTCGGACCTCGTTTGACTTTCGCATCTCATTAAAAATCAAACCTTCTGCATGTCAAGCGTGCCATTCAAGAGTAAGTCTTTCACATGTCAAATGTGTTTTCATGCCAAGCATGCCATTTTAGTTCAACCTTACCATTTATGCTGGAGTTCTGCCTTGTTTGATTTAACCTTCCCATTTGTGCTAGAGTCAGGTTTCGTTTGAATCAACCTTACTATTTGTGCTAGAGTTGGGTCTTGTTTGACTTAACCCTACTATTTGTACCAAAGTCGGGCCTTGTTTGATGCAGTCCTCATTTGACTCACCTTACCATTTGCACTGGAGTCGGGCCTTGTTTGACTCACCCTTACCATTTGCTTCAGAGTCGGGCCTCGTTTGACTCAACTTTACCATTTGCGCTAGAGTCAGGCCTCATTTGACTCACCCTTATCATTTGTCCAAGAGTTAGGCCTCATTTGACTTACCCTTACTATTTGTACTAGAGTTACGCCTCGTTTGACTCACCCTTATCATTTGTGCCAGAGTCGGACCTCGTTTGACTCAACCACATCATTTGTACCAGAGTTGGTTCTTGTTTGACTCACCTTACTATTTGTGCCAGAGGTGGGCTTTATTTGACTCAACCTTATTATTTGTACTGGAGTCGGGCCTCATTTGACTTAATCTTACCATTTGTACCAGAGTCGGGACTCATTTGACTCAACCTTACCATTTGTGCTGGAGTTGGGACTTGTTTGACTCACCCTTATCATTTATACTAGAGTCAGGTCTCATTTGACTCAACTTTACCATTTATACTAGAGTCAGATTTCATTTAACTCATCCTTATCATTTGCGTCAGAGTTGGGCCTTGTTTGACTCACCCTTAACATTTGTGTCAGAGTCAGGCCTTATTTGACTCAACCATATCATTTGTGCCAGAGTCGGGCCTCATTTGACTCACCTTATCATTTGTGTTGGAATTGGGCCTCGTTTGACTCAACCTTATCTTTTATACTAGAGTCAGGCCTTGTTTGACTTAACCCTATCATTTGTGCCAGAGTCGGGCCTCGTTTGACTCAACCCTTATCATTTGTGCTAAAATTGGGTCTCATTTGACTCAACCTTATCATTTGTGCTGGAATCAAACTTCGTTTGATTTAACCCTATATTGTTTCGAATGAAATCATGTCTCCTGCCTTTGCTTACTTTCTCATTCCTATAAATATAAGCAAAGAGGGGCAGCTATAGACACAAATTTTGTTTGGAACCCTAAACTAAGTTGTGTTGGATTTTTAAACAAAATAAGCTATAAAAGACAATAAAAAAGTAAATATAAGTAAAAGCCAAAAAAAAAAAAGAGAGAAAGAAGAAAAGAAAAAGAATAAAAAATAAAAACAAAAAAAAGGAAAAAAAAGAAATGAGAAAAAAAAGAAAGAAATAAAAATTTAATATAATATAATAATATAATAATGATAAAAATTATTAAAATAAAAATGTATGCAAAGGAGGAGTTAAAAGAACCGACTCCCCCTTTTATGCTCATTCCCCTTCAAGCTGGCCTCCCTTTGCATGAAGCCCTCTTTTTTCGTTGAGGCCGGTTCCCCTTAGGCTTCTCCTTAGGATCGAACGAGATAGTGGTTCCATGAGTAGGCTGTAGCTCTCCACTGCCTTCATCAATTTTTAGCAATTGCTATGCCATAAAGGGGAGCATGGCCGAGTAGAAGGAAAAGACAACCGCTTGCATAAGTGATGGAACATATGTCACCACTCTACAAGCTATGCTAGCTGCCACAGCAACAAGGACAGCAGAGACAAACTGCGGCAACTTGCAGAATAGAGGCCGAGCCTTCATGCCATAGTAAGGCAATAGTAGCAAGGACATGTAGAGCCACAACACACTAGCAGGGTGATGGCTTGCAGCATGATTGTGAAAGGCTGCCACCTCCTGCATGGCTGAACTAGCTATAGCACGTCACCTCTTTTTAGCAGCAAGACCGCACCACCCTCCCTTAAAGCTCACCTACTTCAGTTGTCATCATGAAGAGCCACTGCATAGAGGAGCCATGATAGCTGCTGCTAAACTGTTCATGGGTTATTAGCTATTTTGGAAGCAACATGCAGAACCGCAATACACTAGCAAGGTGATGGCTTGCAGCATGACATTGTAGGTGTTGGAAGTGTGTGGAACAAGACAGTAGAGTAGTAACAGGAGTAATGCCAACTTGCAAGTAGGTGGTGACCCTTAGGTGAAGGAAAATTGGCCCCTAGCTCAGCTATAAAAAGAGAGTTCTTCCTCCAGTTGAGGGGACTCCATATGGAAATTCCATCATCATCAAAGAGCTATTGGGACCTAGAGTCTCCAAGCATCAGATAGTTTCTTCCATCCAAGAGCACTTGAAGAGGTCATTCCCCTATTCCAAAACTAGAAAATAGAGCATATACAAGAGGAAGGAATCCGAGAGTTCTAGCTCCTAGCTGAGAGTCCTCAGTTGCAAGGATAAGAGGAAGCCAACTGAAGAGCAAAGGGAAGGACCTCATATCATCGTGGTTCAGCCGGTCTCAGGTGTTATAGGAGCTCACATCAAAAGCTGAGGTATGCTTTACTCCCTACTTGCTTTGCCTGCTTCAGTTCTGTAATTTCACCATCATGAACATGCTTGAGTTTTGATCCTCTCCATTTATGCATGGATGTTGTTGTTAAACTATGTAGATTACTTTTGTGTGACTGTTGACTCTTGATAAAGTTGTATCTTCAACCCATTCTCCTTGCTTCGGCTCTGCTTCTGTGTGCAAGCTACTAAGTTGTGGCATACATTGTGTGGGGGTTGGCTGAATGAGCTCCAGCCATGTTTGTTGGATCACACTGAGTTCAGAAACTTAGATATGCACAATCTTGTTGAAATCTTTGCATATTAGGATGCTTTGTTTCATGATGTTTCGGGGCCCCTGTGATTTTGTCTCTCTGTTTATGCATGATATCACACCATCCATACTCAAATTTGATAAATGAAATAAATAAACAAGCAAAATAAGGGAAAATAAAAATGATCGTGAAAGCTTTCCTTTTAAAAATGCTCCCTCTTTTTTGCAAAACTAATTTCTCTTTTAAAGTTGTAGAAATAAAGGCAAAGGCATTTATTTTTACAACTTGTATAGGCTTCACTTGAAGAGGAACGGCCTATTTTTATCTTTTACTAAAGGAATCCAAATAAGCTTTCTAGGAAAAACTACAAGAAACTAAGGAGAAGGCATTTTTTCTTATAACTTAATTAGACTCTCACCTGAAGAGGAACTAGTCTATATTTGTATTTCTTAAGAAGCTTATTGGTACAAGATTTCTAAAATCAATTTTCTTACCAAAATTAATACATTCTCTACTCCTACTGAAGGAAGTAATGGGAAATAAAGGCAAATGCATTTATCCCCATGAACATAAAATAGATTCCTACTTGAAGAGGAGGAGCCTATCAATTTTCCAAGGATTTTGCAATAAAAATCAACTATTCAATTTTCTTTAATAAGGAAGTATAGACAACATTCGTGACAATTACAAGTGGCATAAAATTAACATGGTACCAAAAGGGCATTGTTGGGTGCTAACACCTTCCCTAAACGTAATCAACTGCCGAACCTATTTTGAAATAAAATGCAGACCATTCTTTTTAAGATGTCTGATCACACTAAGATTTTAGATTGGGGGTGACTCCTTGCTTTCTTTAAAACATATTTGTGTAAATAAACTTGATGATTAATGTCAATAAACTTGATTATTTTTCTCTTGCATGCGTCACGTAGATGTTGCGACAAGAGTTTGTTTTTATTTGAGAGAGAGAGTGAGAGAAGTTCCAAAGAGAACTCAAGACAGAGAGAGAAAAAAGTTTTAGATAGACTAAAAGAGAGAGAAAGGAAGTTTCAGAGAGAGAATGAATGTGAGAAGTTTAATGGAGAGAGTGAGTAAGAGAAGTTCTAGAGAGACCAATAGAGAGAGATGAGAGAAGTTTCAAAGAGAGAGAGAGAGAGAAAGAGAGAAGGGAGGTTTTAGACAGAGCGAGAGAGAGAAGTTTCAGAGAAACTAAAAGAAAGAGATAGAGAAAAGTTTCAAAAAAAGTGAGTGAAAGAGAGAAGTTTCATGGAGTGAGAGAGTGAAAAAGCAGTTTGAGAGAGAGAGAGAGTAGTTTTAGAGAGAAAAAGAGAGAGAAAGAGAGAAAGACACAGGGAGAGCAGTTTCACCAAGAGTAAGAGAGAGAAGGGGAGAGAGAGACGGAGGGAGAGGGAGAGAGAAAGTGACAGCAAGAGAGAGAAGATTTAGGGAGAATGATAGAGAGGGGGAGAGAGAAGTTTCAAAGAGAGCATTAGAGAGTGTTAGAATTCTCAAGAACTTCAAAAAGAAAGAAAGCTCAAGAACTTTTAGACAAGAAAGTTCAGGAAAGGAAACTGTGATTCAATCTTATTATTCAATAAATGATGTAGCTGAGATTACAATTTATAGGCTAGGACTTAATTATCGAATTACACTAATGTCCTTAACTAATAAACTGCAACCAAGATCAGACTAACAGATTGCTAACAGAACAAAGACTAGGCCTAACAGATTACTAACAAACTTCATGTGACAAGCCTGCAGTTGCTAGTATTAGCTGCTGAACTAAACCCTTTTCTCTAACATCCCCCCTCAAGATCAGTGGCATGACTTGGAAGAGGAAGGACACTGAACTTGTCTCTAAGTTGAAGGAACCTTGAAGTTGAGGCTGCTTTGGTGAAGATATCTACTGTTGATCAAGGGATGGAATATGATAGACTTCAATTTCTTTATTGTTGACCTTTTCACGAACAAAATAGAGATCTAGTTTAATATGTTTAGTCTTTGAATGAAGGACAGCATTTGCTGATAAACTGACCGTGCTCATATTGTAGGAACTTTTGGTAATTGAATGCTGAGTTCTTTGAGTAAAGACTACAGCCAAGCTAAACAAACTTCTATATTCTGCTTGAGTACTTGATCTAGACACTGTTGTTTGCTTTTTAGATGACCGGAAAATGAGATTAGGACCAAGATATACACAGAAACCTGAGGTACTACACCTATCATCAATGTCTGATGCCCAATCAGCATCACAAAAGGCAATGAGATCAGGAGCAGATGATCTTTGGAGAACTAGAGCATGACATATGGTGCCTGCAAGATACCTCAGTATTCGTTTAACCAACTTCCAATGTACATCTGTAGGATAGTGCATAAATTGACAAGCTTTGTTTACACTATATGATAATTCTGGTCTAGTAATGATAATATATTGTAATGCTCCCACAAGTGATCTATATGCAACTTGATCAGAGATAAGAGAACCACTACTAGCCGAGATATTTGGTGTTGAGGCCATAGGAGAAGGCATAGATTTGGCACCTTACATACCAGCTCTAGTGAGAAGATCCTTAATGTATTTGGACTGAGATAGGTATATTACACTAGCAAAACTGTAAGTAACTTCAATACCTAAGAAGTATTTAAGTTTCTTGAGATCCTTTAATGAAAACTTTGCTTTTAGTTGATCAATCAAGTTCTGAATCAAAGTTGGTGAAGATCCAGTAATCAAAATATCATCCACATAGACTAAAACATAGAGAGAATGATGGGAGGTAACCTGAAGAAACAAGGAAGAGTCACATTTTGCCTTGCTAAGACCAAAATCAAGTAAAGCTTCAAACAATTTTTGAAACCATGCACGAGGAGCTTGCTTAAGGCCATAGAGAGCCTTATGAAGTTTGCAAACTTGAGATGAGTGAGCTGATTCATATCCAGGAGGCTGCAACATGTACACATCTTCATTCAAATCACCATTTAAAAAGGCATTATTAACATCTATTTGATGGATGTTCCACTCTTTTGATAAGGCCAAAGTAAGGAGAACCCGAATTGTGACTAGTTTTACCACTGGACTGAAAACCTCATGGAAATCAACTCCTACCTCTTGATTATACCCTTTGGCAACTAGTCTTGCTGTATATTTGTTGACAATACCATATGGATTTTCTTTAACTTTAAACACCCATTTGCACCCTATAGGTCTCTTATTTTTGGGTAAAGCTTCTAAACTCTATGTCTTGTTGCTCATGAGTGCTGCATACTCAAGATCCATGGCACGCTTCCATTCTAGTATATTAAGAGCTTCTTCAACAGTCTGAGGCTCTCTAGAAACAGTAAGTACTATTGGTTTAGGTCTCCTTGCTTTGCTATGAGTCACCATTGAGTGGTTGTTTGATTTGAAAGCCCTTGCTTTGCTACGGGTCACCATTGAGTGGACATTTTGAAATGGACATTGAGGAACTTCAAAATCTGCAGAGGAGCATGAAACATGTTGCATAGAGTCCATAATATTGGTATTATTAGCAAGTGTACATGAGTTATTTGTTTGTCCAGCTAATGCATTGGTATTCTGAGTATGTCTTGCATTAGTTAATGTAGAGAATGATAGAATAGGAGGTATGGCTGAAGATGGAGAAATAGAATGTGATTTGTTATTGGAAAATGACTGTTGTGAGGAACCCTTGTTGTTCTTGAATGGAAAATTACTTTCATCAAATATGATATCTCTAGATATAATTATTTTCCCATCTGGATGCAGACACTTATATCCTTTGTGTACTAGACTATAACCAAGAAAACTGCATTCAATGGATCTGAATTGGAATTTGGGATTATTATAGGGCTTTAGGTTAGGATAGGCTGCACACCTAAAGACTTTAAGAAAAGAATAATCAGGTTTGATTTTGTTTAAGGTTTGAAATGGAGTAGAACCATTTAAGACTGGTGTGGGTAGTCTATTAATGAGATACACAACTGTGCTAAAGGCCTCAGTCCAAAATGAACTAGGTAAAGATAATTGGTAAAGCAAGGCTAGTCTAGTCTCAGTTATATGTCTATGTTTTCTTTCTCCAAGTCCATTTTGTTCATGTGTACAAGGACATGAAACACATGAACTATTCCTTGGTCTTTCAAATATTTAATGAAAGCTCTAAATTCTCCTCCCCAATTAGTTTGTAAAGCAAGGATTTTGTGGTTGGTTTGAAGTTCTACTTGTTTCTTGAAATGAATAAAGGTCTATAATGCATCAAACTTACTTTTAAGAAAGTAAATCCATGTGTAGTGGGTAAAAGTATCCACAAAATATATGTAATATCTATGACCTTCTTTTGACAGCACTGGTGCTGGTCCCCACAAATCAAAATGGATTAGTTGAAGAGGTTTTGAGTATTTTGTTTGAGAAGAGACAAATGGAAATTTGTGTATTTTACTAAGACAGCAAAATGAACAAAAAGAAAGCTCTTTATTTGGTATTCTGATGTTACAAGAAGTGAGTACACTCTTGACAGTTTGTACAGAGGCATAGCCCAATCTAACATGCCATTTGTCTAACTCAGAACAAGAATTTAACAATGAAGAAGTATGGGAACTATGTACAACAAGTGAAGAAACATTTGGTGAATGAGTTGCTGACACTTTTGTAGTGGTATACGGTTCCCTTTGAATATGAAATTGATCAAAGACATATAATCCTTTTCTAACAGTCCCCTTCAAAAGTATTTGATGAGTATCCTGAGGTTTAACATAACAAGTGTCAGGATGGAACTCAAAATAGACATAATTGTCTTTTGCAAACTAAGAAACACTCACAAGATTTTTGGTAATATTTGGAACATGAAGAAGTGAGTTTAGGTAAAGATTTTGATTAGAAAAGCAAGACCTAATATGAGAATTACCAATGTTTTTAATGAACAAACTGAGCCATTACCAATGTGCACCTTCTCCTTTCCATTATATGGAGTCTTCTGCACAATGTTAGAGGCATCCACTGTCACATGATTAGTGGCCCCAGAATCAGGATACCATTCTTGATCAATGCCATTGTTGCTGCTGTTAGAAGTGAGCATTGCATAGGGTGTGTTTCTGACACTGCCATTGGCTGTCTTGTTGAAGTGGCTAGGCACTTGAGCTGGTCCTTGAAAACTTTCATCAAATCTATGATAACAATTCCAGGACTGATGTCCATATCTCCCACATAATTGACATTGAATGTTGCTTTTATCAGAAAACCTTCCATTCCTACCAGCAAACCGCCCATTGTTGTAACTCCCTTTGCCTCTGAAAAAATTTCCTCTACCTCCAAACCTTCCTCTATTTGCATACTGACTAGGGAAACTTTGATAACCACTTCGGTTCACATTGTAATTTTGAGGATGTGTAGCAAGATTTACTGTCATAGCCTCTACTTCTTTATGATGCTTCTCAATTCTATTTTCTTGTGCAAGCAATAATGCTTCAATCTCTTTTACTAAATACAGATCAGTTCTAGAGAGAATGGATGTAACAAAACCATCATATTCTGAGGAAAGACCATCAAGAATTACCTTTATATGGTCACTTTCTGTAATTGCATGTCCAACTGAAGCCAAAGAATCAACAAGATTCTTGATCTTTAAAAGATACTCAGTAGCTGTCATGGATCCCTTCTTCATAGTCTGTAGCTGCGCCTTGAATTGCTTGATCTTTGCCTTTGTATGAGAGGCAAAGAAAGTTTCCACCTTTTCCTAGACCTAGTACGAGTATTCACATCCCACCATTCTTGTAAGAATGTTTTCTAACATTGTTGACAGCAGCCAAGACAGCAAGAGCTGATCTTGCTTCTTCCAAAGAACATACTGCTGACTCAAGATCCCAAGAACACTTCCTTGCTCATCTACTGCAAATCTTGATGGCACTTCTTGACCACCACTGATGTATTTCTCTAGTTCATGCCCTCTGATGGCTGCAAGAACTTGCTGTTTCCAGAGTAGATAGGAGTTGCTGTCTAATTTCACAGAAATAGAATGACTAAAAGAAACTAGTGAAGCATTCAAAGATGCTAAAGAAAACGTATTCATATTCTCTCCCATTGGATCAAAGCTCTGATACCATGTTGAAGTTCTCAAGAACCTTAGAAGAAGACGCAAGAAGAAAGAAAGAAAGCTCAGAACTTCTAGATGTGAAGTTCTGAAATGTAAATCTGATTCAAATGAATTACTCTACAAATGATGTAGCTGAGATTATAATTTATAGACTAAGACTCAATTACTGAATTACACTAATGTCCCTAAGTAATAAAGACAAGATTAATAGAGCAAGATCAGAACCACATGAGACTCCTTATAGAGCACTGCACCTGCACCCACCAAGACAAGCAGCCTAACCAGCCTGCAGCCTTATCTCTAACAAGAGGCATCCACTGCTACATGATTAGTGGCCCCAGAATTAGGATACCATTCTTGCTCATTGTCATTACTGCTACTGTTCGAAGTGAGCATTGCATAGGGTGTGTTTCTGATATTGCTATTGACTGTCTTGCTGAAGTGGCTCAAAACTTGAGCTGGTCCTTGATAACTTTCATCAAATCCGTGATAACAATTCCAAGATTGATGTCCATATCTCCCACATAATTGGCATTGAATGTTGCTTTTATCAGAAAACCTTCCATTCCTACCAGCAAACTACCTATTGTTATAACCTCCTTTGCCTTTGAAAAAATTTCCTTTGCCTCCAAACCTCCCTCTATTTGCATACTAACTAGGGAAACCTTGATGACCATTTCTGTTTACATTGTGACTCTGAGGGTGTGTAGTAAGATTCATTGTCATAGTCTCTACTTCTTTATGATGTTTCTCAATTCTATTTTCTTGTGCAAGCAACAATGCTTCAATTTCTTCTACTGAATATGGATCAGTTCTAGAGAGAATGGATGTAACAAAACCATCACATTCGGAGGAAAGATCATCAAGAATTACCTCTATATGATCATTTTCTGTAATTACATGATCAACTGAAGCCAAAGAATCAACAAGATTCTTAATCCTTAAAAGATACTCAGTAGCTGTCATGGATCCCTTCTTCATAGTTTGTAGCTGCAACTTGAACTGCTTGATCTTTGCCTTTGTATGAGAGGCAAAGAAAGTTTCTACCTTTTCCCAAACTTGATATGAGTATTCACATCCCACCATCCTTGTAAGGATATTTTCTGACATCGTTGACAAGAGCCAAGACAGCAAGAGCTGATCTTGCTTCTTCCAAAGAATATACTGCTGACTCAAGATCCCAAGAACTCTTCCTTGCTCATCTACTGCAAATCCTGAAGGGACTTCTTGACCACCACTGATGTATTTCTCTAGCTCATGTCCTCTAATGGCTACAAGAACTTGCTGCTTCTAGAGTAGATAGGAATTGCTGTCTAGTTTCACAAAAATAGACTGGCTAAAAAAACTAGTGAAGCATTCAGAGATGCTACAAAGAACGAATTTAAATTTTCTCCCATTGGATCAAAGCTCTGATACCATGTTAGAATTCTCAAGAACTTCAAAAAGAAAGAAAGCTCAAGAACTTTTAGACAAGAAAGTTCAGGAAAGGAAACTGTGATTCAATCTTATTATTCAACAAATGATGCAGCTGAGATTACAATTTATAGGCTAGGACTTAATTATCGAATTACACTAATGTCCCTAACTAATAAACTACAACCAAGATCAGACTAACAAATTTCTAACAGAACAAAGAATAGGCCTAACAGATTACTAACAAACTTCATGTGACAAGCCTGCAGTTGCTAGTATTAGCTGCTGAACTAAACCCTTTTCTCTAACAGAGAGAAAGAGGGAGAGAGAGAGAGAGAAGTATCAGAGAAAGGGAGAGACAAAGAGAGATAGAAGTGCCAGAGCAAGAGAGAGAGTGAGTAAGAAGTATTAGAGAAAGCACATGCATGGGAGAGAGAGGAAGGGAGAGAAGTTTCAAAAAGAGAAAGAGAAAGAGAGAGAAGATTCAGAGAGAGTTAGAGAGAAAAAGGGAGAGAGAAGTTTTAGAGAAAGCCACAAAGAGAGAGGGAGAGAGAAGTTTTAAAGAGAGTGAGTGGTAGACAAAATGTTGCAAAGAGGGTGAAAGAGAGTGTTTGTCTATGTTGCAGAGAGATAAAGATCTTTTAGAGAGCACTTGAGAGAGAAAGTAAGAGAGAGGGAGAGAGCGAGAGAGAGAGAGAGAGAGAAGTTTTAGAGAAAGACGTTTTGCTAAGAGAGAAAGAGAGACAGGGAAATTTTAGAGAGAAAGAGAGTGGGTGACCAATAGAGGGAAAGAGAGAGAGAGAGAGAGAGAGAGAGAGAGAGAGAGAGAGAAGTTTTAGAGAGAGGGAGATAGCAAGACAGGGAAAGAGGGAGAAAGCCAGAGAGAGAAAGAGAGAGGCAGAGGGGTAGAAAGAGAATGAGTGAGAGAGAAGTTTTGCAAAGGACGAGAAAGAGAAAAGTTTCAAACATAAAGAGAGAGAGAGAGAGAGAGAAGTTTTAGATAGAGTGAGAGAGAGAAAGAGAGATAGAAAGAGAAGTTTTAGGGAAGCAAGAGTGAAGGAGTAAAAGAGAAGTTTGAGAGAGAGAGAAAGAGAGTAAGTGAGAGAGGGTGTTGTAGAGAGAGAGAAAGTGTGTCTATTAGGAAAAGAGGGAGAGAGAGAAAGAGAGAGACAAAAAAGTTTCAGAGAGTGCAAGAGAGAGAGAGAGACGTTTTACAAAGACCAAGAGTGAGAAAGAGAAAGAAAGAAAGGAAAATTTTAAAGAGAGAGATCTAGAGGCAAGTTTCAAAGAAACCAAGAGGAAGAGAGATAGAGAGATAGAGAAATTTCAATGAGAGAAATAGATAGAGAGATAATTTAAGGAAATAGAGAGACAGTGAGAGAGAAGTTTTAGAAAGAGCAACAGATAGTGAGAGAGAAAGAAGTTTTAGATACAGTGACACAAAGCAAAGAGAGAGGGTGACAAAGAGTGAGAGAAGTTTCAAATAGAACAAGGCAGAGAGAGTGAGAGCAAGAAGTTTCATTAGAGAGTGAGAGAGAGTTCCAGAGATTGAGAGAGAGAGAGAAAAGTTTCAGAGAGAGAGAGAAGTCTCAGAGATAGTAAGAGAGAGAGAGAGAGGTTTTGCAGAGAATGAGAGAAGTTCTAGAGAGACACACAAAGAGAGGGACAGAGAGAGAAAGGCATGTTTTAGAGAGAGATAGAAAGAAGTTTCATAGAGAGAGAAGTTTTAAAAAGACAAAGAAGGTTTCAAGAGAGAGACAAGTTTCAAAGAAAGTGTGAGAGAGAGAAAGAGATAGACAAAGAGAAAATTTTATAGAGAAAGTGAGCGAGAGAAGTTCAAGAGAGACATAGAGAGAGAGAGAAAAAAGGGTAGTTTTAGAGAGTGAGAAAGAAAGGGAGAGGGAGGAGAAGTTTTGTAAAGAGTGAGAGAAAGAGTGTTTGAGTGTTGGTGAGAGAGGGAGCGAGACAAAACAAGAGATAGAGAGTTAGAAGTTTCAGACAAACTAAGAGAGAGAGAGAAAGAGAGCAAAGTTTTAGAGAGACTGAGAGAGAGCAAAAGAGCAGGAGAAGGAGAGAGAGAGAGAAGATTTGTTGAGAGTGAAAGAGAGAAAGAGACATAAAAGTTTTAGAGAGAGTGAGAGGAGAGAGAGAGAGAGGGTGAGTGAGAGACAGTGGGAGAGAGCGCCAGAGAAATAGAGAGAAAGAGTGAAAGGGAAGTTCTAGAGAGAGAAAGATGGTAAATCAGTGAGTGCAAGAGTGAGGGGAAGAGAGAAATAGAGAGAGTAATTTCACATAGAGAGAGGGGGAGAGAGAAATAGAGTGAGGCAAGAGAGTAAGAGATAAGTTTTAGAGAGACTGAGAGAGAGATAAAGAGAAGTTTCAGAGAGAGTGAGAGAGACAGCAGTTTGAGAGAGATGAGGAAGTCAGATAAAGAGAATATTCAAAGACGATGGGAGATTGTGAGAGAAAGAAGTTTTAAAGAGAGTGAGAGAGAGAGAGAGAGACAATGAGAGAGAAAGAAGTTTCAGATAGAACAGACCCAAGAGAGAGTGAGAGAAAGAACTTTCATGGAGAGCAAGAGACAAAGAGAGTGTGTGAGTGTTGGCAGGAAAGGGAGAGAGAAAGAAAGAGAGGAAGTGAAGCCTTAGAGAGAGTTTTAGAGAGAGACAGAAAGAGAGAGAGAGAAAGAAACAATTTAGAGAGATTGAAGAGAGAGAGAGAGGGGGAAGTTTCAAAGAGAGGAAGAGAGAGTGTGAGAAGTTTTACAAAGAGCAAAAAAGGGTGAGGGAGAGAAGTTTCAGAAAAGCAAAAGAATAGTTTTTGAGAAGGAAAGAGAGTGACTGAGCAAGAGTGAGAAAAAAGTTTTAGAAAGAGAGCAGTTTTCTAGAGAAAGAGATAGAGTGATTTCACAAAGAGAGAGAGAGAGAGAGAGAGAGAGAGAGAGAGAGAGAGAGGTTTAAAAGAGGGAAAGAGCATGGGTGAGAGAGGATGGGGGAGTGAGAGAGAGTGAGCAAGCAAGAGAAAGAGTTAGCAAGAGGTATTAAAGAAAGTGAGGGTAAGAGAGAGAGTAGTAAATAGAGTGTTCCAAAGAGGGAGAGAGTGTATGTGAAAGAGAGAGAGAGAGAGAGAACAAGAGAAGTTTCTGAGAGAGCTAGAGACAGAGAGAGAAAGAAGTTTCAGAGACACTAATAGAGAGAGAAAGGAAAGTTTCTGAAAGAGAGAATGTGTGAGAGAAGTTCTATAGAGAGTGAGTGAGGGAAGTTCTAGAGAGATCAAGAGAGAGATAGAGAGAAGTTTCAAAGAGAAAGAGAAAGCAAGAGAGAGAAACAGAAAAGTTTCAGAGAGAGTGAGACAAGTTTCAAAGAGAGTGTGAGAGAGGAGACGGTGAGAGAGAGAGAAAGGGAGAGGTTTCAGAGAGAGAGTGGAGAGATAGAGATAGAGAAGTTTCATTGAGACTATGACACAGAAGTTTCAAAGAGAGCAAGAGAGAGAGAGAGAATGAGTGAGTGATATTTTATGGAGAGTAACTGAGACAAGGTCTAGAGAGACTAAGAGAGACAGATAGAGAGATGTTTCAAAGAGAGAGAGAGAGAGAAGTTTCAAAAAGGATAAGAGAAAGAGATAGAGAAAAGTTTTAGAGAGAGTGAGAGAGAGAGAAGTTTCAAGGAGTGAGAGAGTGAGAAAGAGAGAGAAGTTTCTTAGACATTGAGAGAGAAAATATTCATAGAGAGCAACAGAGAGCAAGAGTGAGAGAGAGGAAGAGAGAGGGAGAGAAGATCAGAGAAAAGAAGAGAAGGAGAGAGAGAGAGTGAGTAAGGGTATCAGAACAAGTGCAAAAGAGAGAGAGGAAGAAGTCTCAAACAGAGTATATATGTGTGTTAAAGGAAGAGAGATATAGAGAATTTTAGAGAGAGCTAGACAGAGGCAAAGAGAAATTTTAGAAAAATAGAGATAAAGAGGGATGTTTTAGAGAGGGCAAGACATAGAGAGAGAGTGGTAGATAGAGTGTTGCAAATAAGGAGATGGAGAAAGAGAGAGAAGTTTTAGAGAGAGAAAGAGAGAGAGAAGTTTTAGAGAGAGTGTGTGACTGAAAGAGAGAGAGAGAAAGAGAGAGAAAAGTTTCAAATAGAGTGGAGAGACACAGAGAGAGGGAAAGAGAAAGCAAGAGAGAAAGAGAGTGAGTGGGAGAGAGTAGAAGTAGGGTGATAG